>VZRJ01005255.1:325721-393452 GCA_013397565.1 Ptilonorhynchus violaceus
AAAAAAAAAAAGAAAAGAAAAAAAGAATCTTTTCAATTATAAATAGTGAATTCTAAGAAACAGCTGCAACATGTTTCTGAATTCTTTGTTTCTGACCGCTTTCCCTTCATGCCTTGAGCAACCAAAAGGATTAATTCTGGGTGGTTATTTAAATATAGTTACTTGCTTAAAATCCTTTGCCAAGATCAGAGAAAAGGGATTAGGATTAAACTGTTCTAATCAAAAGTAGTGTGGGTTGGTTGATTTTTTTTTTTTTTCTGATAGGGACTCTATTGCTTCAAGAAACAAGTATTAACACTGTAGGGACCTCAGTGTTGTATAGTGCATAAGTCTCAGTGCCAATAAATACTAAATACAGAAAAAGGTTTTATTTATTTCCTTTTTCTATAGATGTCAGTGAATGTATTAAAGGATGTTAAGGATAGTAGTAAAAAACCATGTTGCAAAATAACATCAGCACTAAGTGTGGTTTTATTTTTACCGGTTTGTAGAATGACTTTGGCTTGTATGACTTCCGTACAGAAGTCACACACAGAAAGTATGCAATTAGCTTCTGTTAGAACTCATCCTTGGTGTGACTGTAATTGCAATAATAATAGCAATAACCAGAATATTTACTTTGCTTCTGTAACAGATGAGGTACAACAAAATTGTATACACAAAAGATGTCAATGTTGATGCCTTATCAGGACTACCTAAAAGAGAGAGACGTGACAAAGATTAAAAAGTTAAAAAGCAGTGGTGTTTATTTGAAGGCCTTCAGGTACATCCAGGGCAGTCAGAGCTCACTCGGGGGGGGGACCTACACCCCAGGCGGACCCCCTGATGTCCGCTCCCCAAGATAGACCACTCAAGATGGACGACTGGTCTCGAGTTCTCTATACTTTTATAAGTTTGGTCCATCAGCATATTGGGGCCAGCTCTTCCAATTACAGCCCCAGGTAATGAAATAATTCACCCCAGGTTTGCCCACCTTTACCAATGGCTGTTTACAGATCTTGGGCCTGAAGCAGTAAGGTGTCCTTGAAGTTCAGGCCTGAAGATGGATTGTTTTGTCCAGAAGCAGTAGCTAACACTTTTATATAGGCTTTAGAGTTACTCACTAAGAATTGCAAGGTTGCAAGTATATGAAAAATATAAAAGCCAAAATCCTAAGGCATCAGTGTAAGTATAACATCTTAAGATCATCTTGTCCCTTTGGGTCTTCATTTCCATTATTTTATAGTTGTTATTTTTTTTTGTTGGAAAATGACTGCTAGTCATTTGCAGACATAATGATACTTATGATATTTAAACTAAATCTAGATATTTAGTTAATTATTATTATTTAGTGTGCATGGGTTGAAACCACATTTTTCAATGAGGCATAATGGATATTTTAATGGAAAATAGTGTGGACATGTTGGTCTAAGCCATATTTCAGAAGGATACACAGCTAGCTACAGGGGTCATGGTAGGTTGTTAGTTTTTTTCAGTTAAACTAGTTGAACTGCTACAGAGATCATGTATTACCCATTCTTCTGCAGCATGGAAATCAGGAACAAATTTGTATTTCTGGAACAAATGGAAATTTTTGCTGCCCGGCTACCAAAATGCCATCTCCATCTAGTGCTTCCTGAAAGAGGTGTTACCGCCTTTATTTCTCTAGTCTTTTGCATGGTCTTGCACCCACAGAGGTAGATATTAAGGATGCTTCAGTCAGTTCTTCTACACTTGGAGAGGAGCACTTACGGCAGATTGGTTTAAAGTATCATATTTCCCATTTATAATCACAGAATGAATGGTCAGTGGGAGAAAGTGCAGTGGTTTGAGTAGCTGAGGTGTTCTCAACTGAGTCCACAGAGTGAGCTATCTCCTGTCAGATTTGGTACTAGGATATAGTCCCTGCTGATGTTTAGAAGTGCTTTGTCTGATTGGCTGAGAGGGCAGCACTGATGGAAGGTAACTGTAAGTATTCATGTTGAGCGTTATCTACAGGAATGAGAGAAATTATGCATCCCTGTGTTCTTCCTTAATTTGATACTTTGTATGGCTATAAGGCTGTGTGAGTATGCTATTTTGTATCCTTCCTTCCAGAAATTAATTGTAATCTTAATGAACATAAATAAGAAACATGTTCCATCACGTTGCTGAAACACCTCCTAGTAGTAGATGAGAGTTGGCTCAGATGTTGTGGGAACATGGATTGTTGGGATCATTGTTGATGAGGAAACAGATTGGAAATGAGGGCTGGAAAATATTTCTACAGTCCCATGCAGCCATTCAGCAGTAGTTTGGTGATAACTTAGATGTTAATTTCTTGGGAACAGAAAGTGTCTCTTTCACAGCACGTATAAATCAGAATCATGACTCGGCAGCATTAGCAGTAGTACAAGCAATAATAATGCTGTTTAGCTGTCCCTTCTGTCCTGTGATAGTTGACTAATATGGCCTGTTGATGGTCTCAGTTAGGTGAAGAAATTGATAAAGTTTTTTAGCCAGTCTTTTGTTTCTCTGAAATGGAAAGGTTCAAACAGGAACTCTTTGCATTTTTCTCTAAAGTTTTGTTCTAGTGATTTTTTTATGTGCTTTCTTGGGCTTTCTTGGGCTCTTTTATTTTTTTCCCCCTTCCTTTCTACTGTTTCTCTTACAGAGACTTGTGCAAACTTAGCTGTTACCCGTGATGCTTGGGTGAGTGCCTGAATCCTGAGAATATCTCATTACTGACTTAGGTTTTGGGAGAGGCCCTAGTTAATGTTGCTGTAAGGATCCCCTTCCTAGAAAAATTGTGTCCTGATATCATATTTTCCTTCTTTCAGCTTGATGGGAAAGAGTCTCCAGTTTCTGATTTTCAGATCCATGCTGATGCATTCTGTTCTGCTGGGCTCTAAGCATGTCTTTTTATATGTGCCAACTCTGTGGAGTTAGTGCATCTTGAGCTTGAATGATTGCACGGTGATTTTCTTGCTCTAACATCATCTAGGTGTAGCACTGAAACAAAATAAAGGTTTATGTAACAACACTGTGGGTACAAACCTGAAAAGAGATTTAGAAACAAAAAATTAAATATTTGGGCTCTGGATATCTTGCCAGTTATTTCACCTCTTGTCTAAAATCCCAGACTTACTTTCACCCTTTAAACCAGCATTTGTAACAAAACACCTTCTTACCATTGCCTTCCGCTCTGAATAATCCTTCCAGGCATTTCTTTGGGAGGCTCCTTCAGAGATAGGTTTTGGGATACAAAAGCAATCATCTTTAACTGTTCTTTGGGAAGCTCCTTCAGAGATGGGTTTTGGGATACAAAAGCAGTCGTCTTTAACTGTTCTTTGGGAAACCACGTGCTCTGTCTTTGGGGTTCCTGTCAGTCCTACTGGGCAAACAGATCACAAACAACAGAGACTTTTGTTTATACTTAGTTGGGTGTAGTTAGGTTCTGCATGAGTGGTCACTTGATATTTTTATATTTTCTGGGTTTAAGAATGTCTGGAACAATACTGGCACAAGCCATACTCTTTAACATAACTGACTGGTTTACTTAATGTTAGGTGTGTTGTTTGGTAAGGATATGAAGAGGAAATCTGCCTTTCCCTTCTTTTGATGCAGGCTCATGTCACATAAACAGACATTTTGTTTTCTATATTCTGCTTCATGTCAGAAAATGGCTTCTTGTGATTGTCTAAAATGAAGGATGATACCTCAATCTACCACTACAACCAATAATATTCTTCCTCCTCTTTTCTATATAGTACAGTTCTAACTAAATTAAGCAAGTAAGGTGTCAAAGGCTTTTATGCTCTCACATTTGCAAGCAGTTGGGTGAAGGAGAGTTCACACAGTGCAGCTTTTTAAACTTCTTCTTGTCCTCCTCTGTCAAAAGGCAAAAAAAAAAAAAGGAGTCCAGCATCCTCTAGAGAATTATGTGTTATCTGTCTCACACTAACTGGCACAGACTCCCATTTTTTGAATAGCTGAGACAATGCTCCACACATTTGAAAATTCTCCTAGACAAATATATAGGACATAGTTTAGCTGCTTTGGTCTTCCTTTGACAAAGTAACTGATCTCATAATGCATAGAAGATGATGTCTCAGTCTGCCCTTCAATGGGAACAAACATATCTACAAAAGGCTTTTCCTTTGGTCAAGTGGTTGTACCTTCGTATGCATTATTAACAGGAAGGTACAGAAATATCCTTGATCTTCTGGCTTATGCATACAATTTCACTGACTTGTTGAGAAATTAATTAAATCAATTTTTATACTGGATATATTCTCAGTATTGCCAAATGCTTTGTTTCATTTTCATGCATACAGATGTTTGAGTCTTAGTGCCTTTTTGCTTGGAGCCAGATGGAACCTATCCAAGATATGACTAGTCCTGCTGAGCCTTGGCACCTGACTGCTCTTATATTGTCAAAAACCTTAGTAGCTCAAGGTCCTTTGAGAGCATACACTGCTTGATTTTCTGACTTTCTGGCAGTCTTTTTTCTTTGTGTGGTCTGTCCCTAAAGAAAATATTACTTTTTCCTCTCTAGGAATGGAAACACATAGGTTCTTCTACCAAATGTAGTTGTGCAATTTTTTTGTATTTAGTTGTGGTGTGAGATGGTGGACTTGTATAAAATGAGACATGATGGGGAATTGTCCTATGGTGCAGCATTCCCTAGTTACTGAATCAGTCCAATGGGGATGCCAATTAACTCCCAAGAATGTTTATATCAATGAACTCTGAAAATTATCAGTTCAGTGCAGGTCAGACTAACAGATTGTCTTTTTCATAACTCAGCAAGGATTTATGATTTTAAAACAGGTGCATAAAAATATTTAATAGTGTAGCTCACTCCTTCAAGTTTGCTTTTCTTCTCTTTTAGCCATACCAAAGATGTATCAGGAGTTCTCAAGAGGTTAGCCAGTGTATTCAAGTCTCACTGAATCTGAACAGATGCTTTTCAGCTTTGTTGAAGCTTGGTTCCTAGGAAATTCATTAGCATTTTACATGAAAATCCCTTGCCTGTAGAGTTGTATCCAGGTGACAGTGGCAAAAAATGGGGAATGTGGTCTTTGTTTTGCATGACTTATTTCCTTGTTTATTTAAAGCTGTATTTTCCTTTTCAGATTTTCTGTGCATTGATGGCTACAGTCTAATGAGCTTGTACCATTGTCAATTACATGTACATTGTATGTGAGATGCTATGAGAAAATGTGGTATGAGAGCTTAATGCTGGGTCTCAGACCCTTGGAAACTATATTGCAGAGATTTTTAGCTGCCCCGCATGGAATGCTTGTTGAATGCTAAAAAGTACTTAACAGCTTGTACGTGTGTCCTTATTTCTCCACAACGTGATCTTCAATATTCTTCAGATACGTATGGCAGTACAGGTCAGGCCCAAAGGAGCTGATCATTGTTGAGAAGAGTAAATCATGAGATAGTCAATTTTCTGGAGGAAGTGGCAGTGTTCCGGCAATAGGGAATACTTTGAAGCTGAGAAAGCTTGTTCTGAAGTGACAGAATCAATGTCCATGACACAGATTTGAATTCTTTCCTATTAGGCAGTCAGACCTATTGCTAGAGTACCAAGGGATCATCTTAGCTAATCACTGACATTACCCGTGACAGGAGCCTGTGAGGCCATAAATATCTTACCCAAGCTATTTATGTGGGAAATGTTGTCGGATGGAGTTGTTCTTTTAATGCTTTATGTAGATTCATAGTACTCCTTATCAGAGCATCAGAAATTCAGACAGAGTAGGAGCAGTCTGGGAAACCATTTTCACTGTTGAGATAAATCTTGGTTCCTTTATCAAATGCTGCTCTCAGTAACACGGTAAAAAAACCATAGACTGGATGTCTCATGTAAGGTTTAAAAGTACTATAATACATTAAATGGTGTCTGAATGGTGTCTGACCTGCAGTACAACCCAAACCCAGTGCTACCTCTCCATCTCATCCTGACAAATACAAATTTCAGCTCATCTACACAGATGTATTAGGTGCTTGCTGACATTGTTGGATTTACCGTACCTGCCCAAATCACCTACTTCACTGTACATGTACATACACAAAGCACATTCCACCCCCCAGGTTGTGCCTGAAGGGCCAAAGGTGTGCCTTGGCAATGGAATGAGGGACGCATAGGCTGCTTTGTGCAACCAAACCAATGCATAGAACCTTCCAGGCTCTTCTCTGAACAGTGGGGAGAAGGTACATACTATATAAATTGTTGTGGTGGCTGTAGTTTGCTGTCATGCATTATCTTTCCTGAGAACTGTCGCTGTTGTATCGGGGACGGAGCAAAATCACGACACAAAGTACCATCAGGAAGAAGGTGAAAATGGCATTATTTATTAATATACAGACCCGTTTTATACCTTAGCACACATGAATGCCATAAGGTCATTGGTTCCTTGGCCATCCACCTCTCAGGGTGATTGGCTGGACTTTATAACACCCATTTCAAAATATTTCTTTAGTCGATATCATAACAATACTGCATAACAACTTCACAGGTGCAAGATAAGGATGTTTTCGTTCACAAAGCACCTCACTGTTTTCATAGCTTACATGAGAAAAGGCAGGCTCTCATAGAATACTGTGAAAGCTGGAAAATTTCTCTGCTGAAAGCTTTTCGGTATCCACAGAGAATGCCGTGGAGCTTCACTTGTTATGATCTGGTAGATTACCAGATGGATGCACAAACATGTTGTGGAAAATACACGCACACTAATCTATATTCTTATAAAATGCACTAACTTAAGAGAAAAAAACCCTGGTGTGGCTGTTGTGTGAGGGTCAGAACCAAATCACCACATAAGTATGATCCAAGAGTCGGTGAGAAGTGGAATTATTTATTAATATAAAGACCTATTTTATACCTTAACATGGTTGAGTGTCATAAGGTCATTGGTCCTTTGGCCATCCACCTCTCAGGGTGATTGGCTAAGTTACTACAATGCCTTATAGAAAATATTGTGTATTTGGTATAATAACAAGTCCACAGGTGCATGATAAGGAGAAGTCCCGTCAGAGAAACATCTTCGCTGTTTACATAGCTTCTGTGAGAAAGAACAGCTTCTCACAGAATGCAAGAAGCTGGAGAATTCCTCTGCTGAAAGCTTTTCAGTATCCACACCCTGGCATCTTACTCCAACAGAAACAGGATTTTGTAAAACTAACATTTTGAATTTATATGATATACAACAGAATGATAATTTTGCACTAATAGAAAAAAGGAAAATGATGTTGTATGCTATTTAACGAAAACAAGTTAGAATGACTCTAGGAACACCATTGGATACTTTCCCAGTTGGGTTATATTGTTTAGTTCCATCCATTTGAGTGGAATTATTCCATTATATACTGAGTGAATAATTCACTAGGATTTAATTTGTGCACTAAAATCAGCACACAAAGAAACTATCATAGTTATGTTCAGTCTTTTCCTGCAATCACCCATAAGCCTGTGTAGAATTAGGAAGGTAGGTAGATTTCTTTTGACATCATTAAAGCTACATCTATGCAGCACAGAATTTAGTCCGTGTATTCACATTGAAAGCTAGATCTGGGTCATGAAAATCTGGTTATCTTCTTATTTACAGGGATTTTGCAATACACTGCTCAAGTGCTAGCATGCTACCTTTATCAAAACCCCCAGAAGTTTAAAAAAACATAAAAGACACAATAATTATTTATGTTTATATCTAATCAACATAATTTGAATTACATTTATAAAACAATTATATTTATATAATTTATACTATTAATATTTAGCTCAATAAATACCATAATTATTTAATTAAAAGGTTTTAAAAGATTTTAGGTTTTTGGTTTTTTTTAAATAAACATATTTTCTACCACTCATGAAGGTTTCGGTCCTTCTTTCTCTTCAAAGGAAAGAAGACTGTCGAAACACAGTATTGAAAAAGTATATTATTTTCCTTTATTCTCTCAACTTCCAGATTAATTTATTCAACTATAGGATAGATATTTTTCTGTCTTTGGTAAACTTTGGACTTGTTGAATTCTACCCTGAAGCCATAATACGCTTTCCATTCAATCTTTCTTCTCAGATTTATGCAAACTTAAGTCGTGGGAAAAGCTTACTCCAATGAATCTAATTTGGCTGATGTGCAACATGCCCATGCCTTCTTCTGTGATTATGTGGAGTATGTATTTTGTTCAGAAAAAAACATTCCTCCACTGGTTTCTCATGGCTAATTTATGGCCTACTCTGTCCCGAGCAACACACACAATTCAGTTTTAGGCGTGTCTATTCTTAGAATACTCACGCGTTTTTAGCTGTAAGCTTCTGAGGGAAATGAATAGGAACTCTAGGAACAGGACCTGTCAAATTTGGCTTTTGCAAACTGCCTTTGTTCTGTCTGCTGTCTTTGTGCTTGAATTTCTTGCAGTAAGTTTTTCTATTAAAACCATTGATAGAAAATACACAAACCATATTTTTACCAGTTGCATTTTTCCAAAGGAGTGTTCCACCTCTTGCAGGACAGATGACTGCTCAGCAATGGGAAAGGTTGGAAGGGACCATGGTGGGGTCATCTGGCCCAACCTTCCTGCTACGAAAACTTAAGAGAGAAGCAAAATTCCATGACTTAGCAAACTGAGGTCCTGCCTGGCTTACTGTTCTGCACAAACTCAGGGGCAGACTGGTTGACCCCTAGTCCTGAATATTTATGGAGGAAATATGTATTTAGGTGTACCAACAGTTGAGATGCAATGTATGTTTAAACTACTACATAAGTGTATAGTTGTATAAAAAATATGTTTAAGTAATAATTGATGCTGGATCATTTTACAGTACGACCTTAAAAACCATTACTGATTAAATGTTAAGTCCATTTCTGGAGAGAGTTTAACACTGCCACACAACAAAGTACCAATAAAGCCATCCAGAGTGTACACTCTTTATATGCTAGATCTGTGTATCAGTTTCAAAGTGTTAAAACAAAGATAAAGTTGGAGGAATTTACACATGCAACCGCTCCTTTCAGGCCAATGAAAAAAAATTGCAGTCTTTTTACATGACTTACATGATCATAGATTTATTATTTCAAAGTACTTATTGGCCTTTGAGGTAATTCCTATTACTGTGGAGAAACTATCTGATTGTCTTTAATTTCCTGGTCCAAATGCAGATTTTTCATGCTGACTTCTCTCTATAGGGCCATTGGGAGTCTTTTTTTCCTCTACTTTTTGACTTTTGTCTGGTGTGTTGTGTTTGCAAGGCCTGCTGCTTTCCTCACATGATGAAGCCAGCCCAGCAGCTGTCTCTTTTTTCAGTTGCTTGCACGGACTCATGGGATGCAATTATTTCAGAAATGTTCGTTCTAATAGAGTTGCTATTCCTATGTAATATATGTTTAGTTGGAGGCATTTGAATGTAAAGGCCTGAATGTCATTTGATCCATACTGCTGGAGTCCAGGTTTCACATGTTTTTAGGCCTATGGCATTCTCTATTTTTCTGAGTTTTATCTTTGATGCACTTGAGATATCCTTGTCTTGTCAGGTTATGTTGAACTTTGCAAATACTGATATTACAAAAGCAATTCTACTTTTGATTTCTGCTTCAGACTTTCTCTCCTTTGTGATGGTAATTCTGAGATATCTGAATGAATCCACTCATTCAAGTTTCTAAACTTTGATGTAAATTTCTTGTTGCATATGAGAATTTTCCATGGTCCTTTATCTATTTTTTTCCCTCCTGTTTGATCACCATTCCATGGGCAGTAGCTTTGTTGTTAGGTCTGCTAGCTGTGGTTCTTTTTCTTCCAATCAGATTGATACAATCTACAAAGTAAAGATTATAGATCTTTTACCACTAGCTGAAAACTTTGTCCTACCAGAATTTTCAAGCACTTTGGATTTGCTACATTCAAGGCAAATATGAATAGAGATGCTGCCAAGAGAAATCTGTCTTTCAGTCAATTCTTGTCCGAATCATTTACTTAATGTGTACCCTGTGAAGTTTACACTTTTCTAAAGATTTTAAGTTCTAATGCAACCTGAACTTGCAGGTTTTTAGGAGAGAAACACTCGCATTTGCCTGTGAAGTTGAAGGAACTGTCTTTCTACCTTCTGTATTGATGGAATACTACATTTCTAATTTTACCTTTGTTATTCATTTATTCTTGAGGCCTGACATATTTAATGGAGCTGTACTCCTACGTTTACTACAAGAAATTTAGTGACTTGCAATACGCCCTATGTCAGCATTCCCTTCAGACCTTAATTTCTGCTTGGTGGAACCTATGCTCTTATCTAATATGTGGAGCAGGTTCTGAAATCCACATCTGCTCTGGGAGCAGGACAACACTCAAATTAGTAGGTTATACAAATACTTGCAGCATATTCTATGCCAAGGCATATGTTGGTAATAAACCTACCTCACAGGAGAGAAACAGAATTGTCACCTTAAAATAATCTGTAGTTCTGTAGTTAGGGCAGACTTGGGATGGTAGGCAAGGGATGTGATTTCCAGTCAATGGAGACAAAAAATGGTTTAAGCCTGGATCTCCCAAATCCCCAAAAACTGTACTAACTTTGGCATATTTACTGAGTAAATAAAGGAGGCAACAAAATGGGACAGAGATGGTATTCACTTTTTCTCCTTTCTTGAAAGGTCTGACCTGATTTCACCTAATCAGGAGGTGATTCACAGCTGTGGTTCTTGGAAAATGATGGACATCCAGCTTTATACAGTTGCTGAATTTAGAGACAAAAAAGTTTATAAGCATGCTACATGGAGGGGTTCAAGAAGATCTGCTGCACAGAGTGATTCAGAGATAACTGTACATTCAAAGTGAGATATTTATTTTAATATAGGACTGCAACCAAACTAATAAGTCTTGACTGTCAACCAGCTCTCCTGCCTAGTGAGGCATACACACACATACACTACATACTAACATGATCTAAAATACGTGCCTTAGTCTGGTCTTCTTTGTACTTATAATTCTGAGTCTGGACTTAAGTTCCCTGTTGTCCAAATCCTACTGTTTGCTATGTCCTTTAAAGACTGTCCAGTAAAACAAGTTCTGTCCCGCCTTTGGAGAACATGTAAATATACTTGAATTGACGAGTCTTACACTAGTCCAACCCCCCTCCTTCTCAGTTTGATATAGGCTTATTTCAAATTTCTTCAGATTTTATGCAGCTGCTACCCGGATTAAACATTGGACAACAGTGTTCCTTAGTCTCAGTCATGCTTAGCTCCTACTTTACAAGTTGTCATATGCCTGACCATGCAGTGAAAAACTCATGGCTTTTAAAATTATTTATTATTAGTGGATAGCTGAGAAGTCATGTGTCTGTGGCTTGGAAAAGAAAAAGCAATTGAGAATTAACAATTTATTTGGCTGTCAGCGCTCATCAGGGAGGTGCTAGCAAGGGGAAAAAAAAAAATCAGTGCATTCAAGTCAGTGCAGTCCCCCAAATCCTGCTCCAAATTCTTACTTCATTTCTCTATTTCTAAAATTTGCTTATTGTCTACCAGTCTTACTGCATGTTTAATAATCACTAACTTCCTGAATATAGTCAATGATCCATTAGTTTATGTACCTGGAGCAGACAATGGAAAAAATAGAAAGGATTGGATTCATCAAAGGTAATGTTTGTGCCCTGGGCTCCATTCATAGTCAGTGGAGATGTAGTCAATATAGTGAGTAGAGTCTGAAGTGCAATTTGTCTCATCCTAAAGCAGCTGTCTAAGAGAAGTGAAATGAATCAAACCTTGAAAGTGCTCATTACTCTCCACTGACCTGAAAGGGAGCCAAAGGGGACTAGCTTCCAAGCTTCCATGTAAGCAGCAAGATATCAAGCATTAGATGATTTGAGCCCCATCCCACACAAATAGCATTATTTAACAGATGTGTAAAAGTACCTGTGAATTTGTTACATGCAGGCCCATTCTGTTTGAAGGCTGGGTGACCAGGTCTGTAATCCCAGTTTGGACAGACAGTATCATACATGTGATGCAAACTGCTCAAGTTTGGGCACACATTCTTTTCTGTTCTAGATGTGAATAGTCACTACCTATTCAGGAAGAAGAGGTAAAGATAGAGACAAAGTAGAAAAAAGGAGTATTATTCCAGGTAGTTAAACATATCTGAGTTGTAGCTATGAGATTTCAGTAATACCTTACAACTAGACTTGTTTAGCTAATGTTGCTTAAAATCACGGCTGCTCTGAATGCGATGCCAGAATTCTTAGACATGTAGTGCTTCTCTCACCATGCAAAGAGGTTTAGAGATATAAAATTATGCTTTTCTCTTTGTGACTGCACTCCTAAAACTTGAGTTTAGTTTAGTATTGAACCTTGCATATCTACTCCAGGTTCCTCAAATTAAACTCTAAAACTTATAAAACATGCTTTCGGTATGGAATCAACTTTCCTCACTTCATAAGCAGAAAAGGAAAGAAAAGAAAGAAAGAAAAGAAAGAAAAGAAAGATTAATGTAGAAATGTAATTTATATTAAACCCTTTGCCCCTTGTGGTCATCTTCTGTAATCTGAAATTTATGTCCTTTTTCCCCCTGCATTAAATAAGAGTGAGAAAAGGTAAAAAGACCCGAGCCCCATGATTTTATGAAGTTAGAAAATAATGACAGGAAATAAGGATTTTTGTTTGTTGGTGTGAATTGGCACAGGCATTGTGATGAAGTTAAAATGTAGAGGTTAATTGAAAAACGTGATAAACAAAGCCCCTTGAAGGTCTCAGAATAATTTTGCCATCAAGCACTAAATCTACTCCAAATTGCTGGGGGAAGAGAAGAGAAGAGAAGAGAAGAGAAGAGAAGAGAAGAGAGGAGAAGAGAAGAGAAGAGAAGAGAAGAGAAGAGAAGAGAAGAGAAGAGAAGAGAAGAGAAGAGAAGAGAAGAGAAGAGAAGAGAAACAAATGAAAGAAGCTCCCCTAAAGTTAGCTGTCTTTCTGTTCCTTTCGTCTTGTGTCAGCCCAATTATAACTAGGAAAATCATTCTGTCTAATTTGCTTTAATACAGCTCTATGGAAAAACAGCTTATACAGTGAATTTGATCTTTTTTTTTCAGGTAAATTCTAAACATTTAACATTAAACAGGAATAGACAGTATTTAATCGCAAGACTGAAAATGTTGAAATACCTGCTGCAACTCTATCATCTTGGGCTAACCCCCTGTTACTATTAAGGCAGAACATGTTCTGAGGTTTGTGATAAACTTAGCTCTTTGCCTGCACTTGTATGTCTTTCATAATAGTTTTCAGAAAAGCTGTTTAAACCCACACCTATGTTATGTTTTGAAAAGAAGTGCAATGCATGATCCTATTGTGTGTAAAGTCTAGTGGTATAAAAGAACTCAAAAGAGTGTCTGTCAGATTCATATACAGCACCATGTTTCCACTCAGCATTTCAATTCACATTTTAACAAACACATTAAGGAGGCTCAATTGTTATTGCACCCCTGTTACATCTAATTTCTCATTGAGATGGTGAAGAAAACCAGTATATTTTGCCCTAAATTGTCAGTCAGTATATGAGCTCAGTCTGCCTCTTCTCAGTGCCTTTTATATTAATAGGTAAGATTATCCATGCAGGCTTTATTTACAATGTACTGGGTTTACAGTCCCCATTTGTACATCTTGCTGGAGCTAACATTTTCATAATGATGAGGAACAGCTGGCCACAAACAGTTGTTTCTCATTAAAAAGACATGTTTCCTGAGCTTTTGGGGATTCTTAGTACTAAAGCAATACATACCACTGACATTTTGCCCTTTCATTTTCCTTTAGCTCTCCACTTGTGTGTTCAGGATTCTAAAAGAATATATGAAGTGCTTTTGAGAGACAACCAAGGAAAAACCTACTTTGGGTCATTAAAGATCCCAGTGAACTCTAAGCAAGAAAAAATGTGGCCTGGACAGATTTCAGATTGTAAACTGCATTGTTATCTATTTAATAATGTATTTTCAACAAGGTAATCTCTCCTTGAAAGGCCACTGTACTATGCTACTGAACCTATGATGACCACTGTATTCTGCTCCAAGAATAGCTTTGTCCTGGGTTAGTCATATATTCTATTACCACCCACAAAAGCTGGATAAATTCACAGTTATACACCTGGTCCCTGAGGGCTTCCTTATGTCAACTGAGATAAGCACTCCGACCGACAGCAAGCACCACCCATCCTGATTATCTAATCTCAGCTAATGGCCCATTAGCACCACCCATCCTGATTATCCCATCTCAGGTAATGTCCCATTACACCACCCAGCTTGATTAATAGCCCGATCTTGGAGTGTCGGAGGACCACAGGGATCATAGGAGGAACAGGGGGATCATAGGAGGAACACGGGAATCATCCAAGCTCATTACCGAAGCAACCAATAGAACATCGGGAAAATCCTCTTCCATTGTGAAAGTCCCCGCCCCTGGGGGAGGTGCCAGCCAAGAAACACAGCATAAAACAAGGGTTTAGGATGGGAGAAAAACACCCTCGATTTGAGGGGACTCCACTCTCAATTCAACTCTTAACTCGACTTGGCTGGACTCCAGTCCTCGGAATTGGACTCAGCTACTCCACTCCTCTGGACTGGACTCCACTCCACTCGACTGGACTCCATTCCACTGCTCTACTGGACTGGACTACCAGGCCTTTCTGCAGGACCAGTGCCTAACTGGACTACACAGCTACCACCCTGGTCAACAGGGTGTCAGGTTGTACCGTGACTCTGTCGGTTTGTTTAAGCCCGTGTTTCTGTATTACTGCATTTATTTTAACCATTTTTATTAAAATTGTAATTTTGACCTAAAATCTCTCGAGGTATTTTGTGTGGGGTTAATTTCCCCTGCTGGTTTACAGTCAAACCAGCACAAGCTTCACCTCAGATGTGCATATAATTTCTTCATAGTGATTTCAACTAGGAGAAGATAAATAATGAGTACTGTACTAGTAAGACCAGAAGTTTGTTTTCCATTTCTACTGTTTAGCAATCATAGGAGGTCCATCTGAAGAATCATTAGTTTTGGTTTTATTGGTTAAAAGATTTTATGCTGTGGAGTAAAAGTTTTTATGTTCACCTACTTAGTCCAAAATTGACTGGGTTGAGTATTTTCTTGCTTTAAAAGGAAGTGGCTCTAAACTTGAAAGCATCTTCTATGATTTGAAAGGGTAAACGTTGTGGAGGGCTTCTGTAGTTTCCATTTAACACCTGATTGGAATCAATGGTGAATTAGGAGAGTTTATGGTGCTGTATCAAAAGACCAGCTGAATACTGCTACAAATTCAGAGGCCACCTTTACCTGTGCTGTGAACTGCTGCAAATTTTGGTGGTGATTGTTGAATGTTCCTCACACTTGTGACCATTTCTGTTGTTATAAGTCTCTGTGAAGGGGACTAAGGTTCTATGTGGACATTCATATAGCACTGGGAAGCACCACATAGAAATACATACTTCTGTGACTAAGTGAAAGTAGTGAAAGTGTTTTGAAGTAGTATTTTGTGTAGGAAAATACATGTTACCCAATATAAATTTTAGAGATTGCATAAACAAAAGACATGCTTTAAATATATTTCCAGCTGTATTGAACTAGACATTTTGCATACATTGTAGCTGTGCGTGGAATCAAACCATGAAGTGTGCTGAGTGATTTTAAAATAGGTAAAGGTTAACCAGCACACATGTACAAATGAAAGAACCTTTCCATATTATGCATAACTTAAGCAGGACTCAGTCACAGTGCCTGCAGACTGAAGTCGCTGCTGGATGCAAATAATATGAATCCAAACATCCAACCCAAAGAAAGATTAAAGACATGGAAGAAAAAGCAAAAAAGGGGCAGGAAATGCTATTTGCAGTCTATGCTGTTCGAAGCTGCAAGGATTGGAGATGTAGTCAGAATTCTTCCCAATACTCCCTCTGCAATCAGCATTTTCTGTCAGACTCTACAGTCAGGACTATGACTTACGCTCATTGCGATACGAAAAAAAAAATCTAATTTATTACTATCTTCTAATCCAATATATGAATGTATTCAACTGGCTGCCTAAAAATGTGTGATATAGTCATTAAATTAAATGTATGAAAGAGTTCTTAGTTTTTATTTTGTTTTTGTTTAAAGAAGAGTAAAATTTAAAAAGTAACCAAAAATTCCATAAAGATTTGTGCTCTTGCTATATCTATTTCTTTCATATTCATCCTATTTGGCTTTCATTTTGCTTTCAGCTTGAATTTGGTCAACCCTTAAATTCAGAGCTATGGCATTATCTTTGCTAGTTTTCTTAAAAAAAAAAACCAAACCAAAACCAGATCGATATTTGAGTTGGTGTGTCATCATCCAAATAAATCTTTAGAATGCCATATGAGAACACACTTGAGATATGCGACGGATCTAGAGCACATCATATGAGGAACGTCTTAGGGATCTGAAGTTGTTCAGCCTGGAGAAAAGAAGGCTCAGCGGAAACCTTACCACTCTCTACAACTACCTGAAAGGAGGTTGTAGCAAGGTGGGGGTCAGTCTCTTCTTCCACGTAACAAATGACAGGATGAGAGGAAATGGCTTCAAGTTGTGCCAGTGGAGGGTTAGATTACATACTAGGAAAAATTTCTTCACTGAAAGTGTATCAGGGACACTTCTGCTCAAAAAAGTGCATACTGAATCTGTGTCTTGACCTGTAGTAAGTTTCTCAGTTTGTATTTACAAAAGGTTATGAACTTTAAAAAAGAGTATCATTACTCCCTCTCCCACTTCCCCCAGTCAGGACCTGGGAGAAAAAAGGACTAACAAGGACAGAGCAGTAGGAGGTCCTTCATGCTGGAAGAGGTACACTCCAGAAGGGATTGTGGTCTGTGGATAACCTATGCAGAAGAAGCTGCTTCATTGAAGGGCCTGTGGCTTGTGGATAGCCCATGCCAGGCAAAGGAAATTACCTGGAAGGAGCAGTGGAAAGAGCGAGAAACAAAGAAAGGCTGAAGGAAGCCCCTACATCCTGACCCCACCCTCCTAAGGTTCATGTTACCTCACCAAAGGGACTGAACGTAGCCTGTGGCTATAGCATGGAGGATGAGGAAGGGAGGAGAGTAGGTGTCTGTAGTGAATCTGAGCTTGGGAAATGGGGAAGAATGGTGTTTTCCCCAAGTGTTTAAATGTTTGCTGTTTTGTATCCCAGTATCCAATCAGTAACTAAATGTTTCAAATTAAGTTAAATTTTCCAAGTCTGTTTTGCCCTTAACAATACTTGGTCAGTGATTTCCCTGTATTTTTTTTTTCTGAAGGCATGAATTTTGTCTCTGTTGTTATTCTTAATTTGTCCCCTGCCCCTCTTGGGGGTGGGTAAGGGGTAAGTAGCTGTGTGAGTGCTTGGCTACTTGCTGGCACCAAGTCACCAGAGCAGTCCCAGAATCTAAAATTAGATTAGGGCTTTCTATATTCTGTTGTAGTTGTATGTGTTAGGGACGGTATGGCAAAACCTTTTCATTTTCACTTGTTTGAAGTAACTAGGAAGGTTCACTTATGTCATTAAAACATTTCAAGTTCTCTGTACATACTTGGATCTTGATACACTGCAGCTATAACATCAAAGGGAGGCATTTTTTCAGGTACACTAATTCAGCTACCTTAGTTCTGTTGCTAAGACAGGATTGTAGGCATTCAGGAGAGACAAGGCTTAGATCTAAAACTCTAAAATCTACTATATTACATAATCTTGAAATAGAATTCAGCTTCTAAAATATGCATATGTTATATATTATGCTTACTTCTGGAATCTTGACTAGGTTTTTTGCTATGTTCCCTTCTGTTGCAAATGATGTATTTCAGATTCAGTGACACAGAACACCCAACTCTGCTATTTTTCTCTGTAGACTAAAGAGTTTTGTCCTTTTTATACAAATCTGCAGGGAAACTTAAGAAACACTGTGGGTTTTTGTGTGTATGTATTGTTTTTAATAACGGCAGAATGAAGGCTGAGGGAGAGGCGATTTTTATGGAATCAGAATGTAATTTGCATGTTTTATAAGAAGTAGCTCTGCATTAAAATATTTTAGCCATCTTTGTTTTCCTGACTTCTTTTGTAATTTGGATTATCTGAATACAGATGTCTCAGACTTGCTCATAAGAATTCTAAACAAATAATGCCACAAGATCATAGAAAAGTTTTTCTCTGAATTTAACTTCTTTAAATGTCTCTATTATTTCTGGTTTTATATTGTTCTTTTCCTTATGTTCTCACCATTCAAACACTCCCTCATGAAATGTAGCATTGTTGCTATAATGATCATTGAATAGGAAGGCAAGTCAAAAAATACTGCCCAAGAATGAATGACTGCTAATACTATATCCTCGTTAATTGCTATACATTAATTTTATACTCCTTTTGCTCATCCTTTTTTCCATCTTTCAGGCTGTTAGCGCTTTAAACTTTGGCATAAGCATATGGTGACTGGACACAGGCTTCATTGAGGTTATCTAGCGCTAGCCAAGATGATACAAACTGGTGTAGGAATAACATGGGATCAACTTTATGCGGTACTTGACCCTGTATCTCAAGTCTTCAAATGTTTTTGGTGACTTTCTCCACTGTGAACAGTAAAGTACAGCAGTCATAAACACGTTTTTGTAGTAGATCAAGCTAATGACAAAGCAAAATTACTTTGTTCAGTGAAAGAAGTGAACTTTTCGGGGGTAAGCATTACATGGAAAACCAGACACAATCAGTTACAATGAAATAATGGTATTTTAGCAGTCTCCAATTCTATTTGCATGACATGCACTTTTTTAATATACAGTGACAGAAAAAGAAGGAGAACACTAAGAAGAGTTCTCTTGGTGTGTAACATGGAGAAGTTAGAAATGCCTGTTTACAATGATATTCCAGGTATGCACATAGAGGAATAAATGTCACATACCATGGGCTTATATTTTTCTCATATTTGACCTGGTGTTATAAATTCACTTAATTTTAAACCTTCATCATTGTTTGAATTGCTCCTGGACTCAATAAGCATGTACAGTTGACTATGTAGATGTTCACCTAAGAACTGACATAAGGTGGCTGAATCTCAAGAGGTTAATTTGGGAAACAAAACATTTACATTTTCTCTGATTGTGTCATAAATATATGCACTTTCAGAATGGATAGAGTACTGCCTGTACACGTCCATTTTAGTTTCTTGACTAATGAATGTTTCTATTGTACCGGAAAATTATGTTTGTTGGAGAGATCTGAATTCTTGCCAGGGTACTGGGAGATGTCAAGAAGTTAGTTATTAGTTAGTTGTTGGTTATAAGTTAATTAGTTGGTCAAAATGGAAGGCAAGGTGTCAGGAATGAACAGAAGGCAATTATGATAGCTGTCCTTGGGAAACTCAGTCCAGGGTTTGAGACAATTTCAGTTACCATTAGCCAGAATGACCGTCAGTTTGGCTATTTTGGTTAAAATGTCAGAATGTTTTTTCCATTCAGGTTTCTGTTTTCAGGAAGGTCTCTAATTGAATTGACAAGTTTTCAATGTGTATTCTGGCATTTGCATCAGAGATTTGGAATTATTTTATTAATTTCTTGATGAATTCCTATAAAAACCACAGTTAAAGAATATTAATTCTTAGCTGTTCTATTTAGCAAAACTACTTGTGATTTGGGGGCTGCATCAAATCTTTAGATTCTTCATTAATATGGCATTCAAACTCCTGTAATCATCTTTTAGCACAAAAGTTTTTGTGGTAATTCTAATTTGCTTGCACAGTCACTTCAGATTTCAGTTATTCTTAACACAAATACATTAAGCAGCTTGGAAGATAAGAGGCATTATTGTCGTGAGCAAGCCAAGTCATTAAATCAACATCAGGTTAGCAAGGAAGGTGTGATGTCTGTGATGACATTAAGGTGAGAAGGAAAGTAATGATAATCTGAACAGCGACTGTGTAAACAATTCATATTTTATACTGTACTTAGGAAACCAATACAAATTTAATGTTATCAGTGATAAAAATGGAAACAAATCAAATAATAGAAAAGTCAGATGTACTTCAACAGAATGAAAAAATCAATGCTGAAGCAGAGATGTGTGAACTGTAAGACTCTCATGCCCTTTTCAGTAAAGATTAGTATTATTTTCTTTGAACGGAACTCTCTAGAATAACTCCAGATATTTTATAAAGTAACTCTTGACAGATTTCTTTACAGATTTCCACACAACAAGGAATTTGAGAATTTTAAGGTGAAAGCTTGTAGATGAATGATTAGAACAGTAGCCCCAGGAGACAGTTTTTTTAGTTTAAACTTTCTCTGCTCTTTTTGCTCCCCAGTTTGCTCTTTTCTTAGGAAAATAATTATGGAATATAATTGAGAGCATCAGGTATTGAGTTTTTAGGCAGCACAAGCTATAAACTCTGGTTTTTTTTAGTAAGCTGGGTCCTTATATGTGTGGGCCTGAAGATGTTTAGTGAAAAATGCTTGATTAGAAAAGGCATGTTCTTTGAATATTGCTGAAAATAGTAAACATACATTGGATGACAAGGCTGGATAATTTTACTCCTTCTACCTCTGTTCACCCAACTTTAAAACATTTACATGTAGTCAGAACTCTTGAATGATGATTACAATACCCAAATTACCTCGTGCTCAGTTGCAAGAGTGTGGTGATTTCAGCTGTCTTAGAGCCTAAAAGTAAAAATAAGAACTGATAGAATTACACTGGTGTAAAACAGTTCAGAAGATACAATTGCAATTACTGTGAATTTTTGGACAGTATCCCCTTATTTCAAATGGCAAAAACTGTTTGTTTGTGGGTTTTGGGGGTTTGTTGTTTTTGAGGGTTTTTTTTGGTATACTAACCTAACAGTTTCAAAACAACTTTCACTTAGTGAGGTGTCCAGGTCAAAATGTATTTTCTAGTCAAAACCACACATATGCTGGCCGTAAATATTTAAAAGCAATTATTAGATGTCGACTACCTAAATTCTACACTTCCTTTTGTCATATTTGGAACATGTAGAATATGTAATTTGGTCTCCCATTGAATGAGTGGTTGCCTAAATCATTTACATATATAGTCTGTTACTCCTGTTGGATTTTTTCTTTTTTGTTACATAGTCATAGTGGGTTGACCCTGGCTGTATGCCAGGCACCTGCTAAAGCCACTCTGTCACACCCCTCTGCAACTGGACAGGGGAGAGAAAATATATAAGGAAGAGTTTATGAGTTGAGACAAGGACTGGGAGAGATCACTCACCAAACACTATCACAGGCAAATCAGACTCCAGCTGGGGATGTTAATTGTATTTATTACTAACAAAATCAGAGCAGGATAATGAGAAGCAAAGAAATCTTAAAAGCACATTCCCCCCACCACTCTCTCCTTCCCAGCTCTACTTCCTTCCCTCCAGCAGTGCAGGGAGATGGGGAATGAGGGTTCTGGTCAGTTCATTACACATTGTTTCTGCTGCTGCTCAGGGAGAGGAGTCGTTCCCCTGCTCCAACGTGGGGTGCCTTCCATGGGAGACAGTCCTCCATGAACTTCTCCAACGTGAGTCCATCTCACAGGCAACAGTTCTCCATGAATTAGTCCCTCATGGGTCACTCTTCCATGGGGTGCACTCCTTCAGGCAGAGGCTGCTCCAGTGTGGGTCCCTCACAGGGTCACAAGTCCTACCAGGAAACCTGCTCCAGCGTGGGGCTCCTCTGGGGGCTGCAGGTGGATCTGTGCATCCCTGTGGTCCTGCGCAGGCTGCAACGGCACAGCTGCTTCACCATGGTCTGCACCATGGGCTGTAGACAAATCTCAGCTCCAGTGCCTGGAGCATCTCCTCCCGCTCCTTCTCCACTGACCCTGGTGTCAGCAGGGCTGTTCCTCTCAGGTATTCTCACTCCACTCTTCTCTGGCCACAATAATAACTTCACAATACCTTTTTTTTTTCCTTCTTAAATATGTTATCACAGATGTGTTACCATCATTTCTGATTGGCTCAGCCTTGGCCAGTGGCGCATCTCTCTTTGCAGCTGCCTGACATTGGCTCTGCTGGACATGGGGAAATCTTCTGGCAGCTTCTCACAGAAGCCACCTCTGTAGCCACCCAGCTGCCAAAGCCTGGCCATGGAAACCCAATACAATAGCAAATAGTGTCAAGATTCTTTTTCTCTTGAATGTTTAATAGCACAGATAAAGTAGACAAGGGACAAGATGTAAGGCATTCTGCAGAATGTTTGGGTTGTCAGGCAATTCAAATTCAACTCGGCCCTAATTTGCAGGAAAACTTCTGTCATAACCCAAATAAATGCCTTAACTATCAAGACAATATGATCTTGTTTCCTGAAACTGTTCATGCTTTACAATTTGTGTGACAAAAATGTAATTACACAAAATACATCAGAAGCTAAGAGAAATATCTAGCCCAAATGATAAAAATATCATATTTGCCTTATTATTTTGAAACTTGCTGGTAAATAGATTACATTTTTTCACTGCAACTTTGTTTTTTGTCACAACTAATTAGACTGTTGGTCCTTTTTTTAAAAGTCTTTCTCTCTGATTGCCTCTTTCTCATCTTTGGGCATTTTGAACGTCAAGGGAAAAAATCTCAAGGTGACCTACTCTATAGCAGCATAGCTGTATAGGTGGAATTTTTGCCAGTGTCATTAGTAGCATCACTGAAATCTCCCAGAGTAGATGTTCTGTGCAGTTGTAATGTGGGACTTCAGATGCTGGCAATCTTCAGTGACATTGATACAATTATTCTATTGCAGATTCTCCTAATGCGTGCATGCCTTAAATGTGTCAAACCAGTCAGTGCTTTCTGTAGCATGAAAAGACATGCTTGGGAAATGATGACTTGAGAAAGGAAAAGCAATCGTTTGCCAAGCCTTAATGGCTATTCTGGTGGCCCAGATCAAGGTGACAAAGTAAATGTTCTGAGAACAAGCCTTTACCTAAAGTTGAAGGTAAAAGTAAATGTTCTGAAGCAATAATTTCGCACTTAATAGTCAGCTCATTCTGTAGTCTTTCATGCTAAGATGAAGTGTGGGTTTTTTTTAAATAAAATTTGAATATTACATCCACACTATTCAGAGCTCAAGGACTTGTCATTTGAAGTCGATTTGATTGATCTACCAAAAACAAATATGCTTTTCTGACGAAGTGCTAATAAACTCTTTCTGGCAGTCACAGAGTGCTTCTTTCAAGATCTTACTGTTTGTTTTTTGAAGTGATGAAATTTATAGGGACCTGTTATAAGGTTCTAATTGAATTTCACAGAAGTAGCCCTGGTATGACTCAAAATGGAGAAAAAAAAACCCCACAAAGCTAGTCTCTGTGGAGTCAATGATTAAAAACACTAAATGGGAAAGAGAGGTTGAAGCTAGAAATAATCGTGAGACTTAATGAAGATTTTTGAGAGAAGTTAAGATTGATAATTTCTAAAGATATAAGGTAGATGAAAAGATTCACAACAGAAAAGTGTTTATTAAAACACCTTTTAAGAAACCATGGGAAATAACAAAAGCTGCTTTAAAGCTTCCTATTAAAGTGAAGACTGGGTGAATTAGATAATTTTGCCACCTGCAGCTTTAATAGAACTTTTTGCTTAGCTCTTATTGCGAGATTTAGCAGACTTTGAAGAACTTAACAATCATTGTCATAAGGTTTTTTATGAAGATGGTGACTAAAGAACTACATAAATCCTATTTTCAATAACTTTAAAGACCAGAAGTGAGCTAACAAACTTTCCTAGTTGTGTCAGAGAAATTTATAAGTCACAAACTAGCTTTGTGATTAAGCTACATAAAAGGCATGAAAGTTATACGAAGACTTTTCCTAGTTTTTGGAGATCTGTAATTTCATTTTCCAGTTCATGATACAGCCATTGCTGTATTGCAAGTTCATACTCTGATAAGATGTGAACATAGGATAACTTTGTCCTCCTCTGTCTTGTCTTTCTTGGACACATGAAGAGTGAGCATAACTAACTCTACTGGCTCAAAAAATAGGTCAAAGACAGAAGTTCATTGCTACACTTAGTAAAAATTTTAGCTTTATACTGGAATGTGAAAGCATTTGCAGATAAGAGGGAGTCAGTGCTGAAATCTGGAATGACTGTTAGTTACTGGAATAATGATGGTGTCTCGGAGTCACAGCCTCCAGTCAAGTGTCTGCTATGCTGGGTGTTGAACAGTGGGCAAACAGCGTGAACTGTGCATTTCCTTGTGACTGGTACAAAAGCCTTCAATGCCTCAGATGTAATTTCAATATACAAAATGCTTTATTCCAGTCTTCCTTTTTGGCTAACAAAGAGGGCGCAAAGGAAGGTGTTTCTTTGTGCCTAGCACGAACAGAAATAGGAGATATTATAGGGAATTAGCTGTCTGCAAAGTTGAGTAGCATGATTAATGTAATCTGGGCAAAGAGGTAAGCAACAAGATCAGAGGCTATGGGCATTGGTTGCCACTTGTCACTCAGTTGACTGGCAAGCTACCTTTGAGGCTCAGTGGCAGGAACTTGAGCAGGTACAATTCTCACCAGTGTCCTTAAACCGGGCATGAGCTTGTTTGTGTCCCATCAGTTCAGGGTATAGCTAAAGCTAGCTCCGTTTTAGGGCCTGTGCTCTTCAACATCTTCATAAACCACTTGGATACAGGACTGGAAAGGACACTTAAGGGAGGAGCTGTTGACTCCCTCGAGGGCAGAGAGGCCCTGCAGAGAGACCTTGACAAATTAGAGGACTGGGTAATCACAACTGTATGAAGATTAACACAGACAAGTGCCAGATTCTGCACCTAGGATGGGGTAACCCTGGCTGTACGGACAGACTGGGGAATGAGAGGCTGGAGAGCAGTGCTGTGGAAAGGCACCTGGGGGTCCTGGTCGATGGCAAGTTGAACATGAGTCAGCAGTGCCCTGGCAGCCAGGAGGGCCAACTGTGTCCTGAGGGGCATCAGGCACAGCATTGCCAGCAGGGAAAGGGAGGGGATTGTCCCGCTCTGCTCTGCACTGGAGCAGCCTCACCTCGAGTGCTGGGGGCAGTTTTGGGCACCACAATATAAGAAAGATATAAAGTTATTAGAGAGTTACAAAGATGGTGAAGAGTCTAGAGGGGAAGCCATATGAGAAGCAGTTGAGATCACTTGGCTTGTCCAGCTTGGAGACTGAGGGGAGACCTCATCGCACACTACAACTTCCTCACAAGAGGAAGCGCAGGGGCAGGCACTGATCTCTTCTCTGTGGTGACCAGTGACAGGACCTAAGGGAATGGCCTGAAGTTGTGACATAGGAGGTTTAGGTTGGATATCAGGAAGAGGTTCTTCACCTAGAGGGAGGCTGGGCACTGGAACAGGCTCCCCAGGGAAGTGGTGACAGCACCAAACCTAACAGAGTTCAAGAAGTGTGGATAGTACTCTTAGGCACATGGTGTGATTCTTAGGGGTGGTCTTGTGCAGAACTGGGAGTTGGACTCGATGATCTTTGTGGATCCCTTCCAGCTCAGGATATTCTATGATGAACAGCCTAAAACAATTATATTAAACAATTATCAGCGTAATCTTCCTATAGATCTCTGGTCAACTGTACATTTTTTGTGCAGTTTTTACAACTGTCATTCAGTCCTTGACTTAAGGGTTCAGCAGCTGCAGAACTCTGTTTTTAAGTCTGCCTCTTAAATTATCTGGATATTCCTACTGGTATAGAGATGATGTCTGGCTTTCTGAGCTACAAAGAGAGATGTGTGTTCTTTTAACTCTGCAGGTTTTGCCTGGTGGTTTCTGACAGTAGATTGAGGAATTTGGTTTTCATCTGCAACATCCTCACATTTCTCAGGCCATAAAATAGGGCTTGCTGACTTGAAAAACTGATTTTGGATTTTGTTCTCAAGATTGGCAAAGGAAATTGTGTATGTATGCTGACCTTTGTGACAGCCTGTGAAGCCTCTGCATTTGAGCTGATGTCTGAGAAAAGCTAAGGTGAAGAGATGGCACAGGAATGGATTTTTCACTCTGGCAAAACAAGCTTTGTGGATGAGAAAGTGGAAGATGTGTTTTTGAAAATAGCTGTTAATTTTCTTTTTGTGCTTCTGTTGGGCTTCAGACTAATTACTTTGTCAAAGGCAACTAGACCCTAGGACCTTCATCTCGGTGTTTGGTAGGCTGACATAAATAAAACAGATAACAATGTCATTTTGTTAATGCTGAATTCTCCAGTATTCTCTCAAGCTTTTTCATGTCTCCAAGTTTCTACTTCAGTAGCCACAGCTTATCACCACCTATCATCTTAACTTTCATCACACCTATTCAAGCCGAGTAATTGAGGGAGGCTAGAGGGAGAACCTTACAGTACTTTCAGCATCCCTCGCCTTCATTTTACTACTTTGTGTAGCTCTCTGTCACTCTTCCCAGTCAGTGCAGCATCAGTGCAACTAAATATCCAGCTGGATAAACATTGATTATTTAAATGATTTAAATGTTTAAATGATTTAAATTTTGACCTACTTCAATACATTTTGCAGCAGGTTTATAGGAATCCTACAGTTTTTTGAAGGCAAACCTGGTATGGTATTTATAGCTGTGTTTTAGGAGATGGCACTATAAATCACAATCCAATGCTGCTGAATCGAGATGCATATATATATATATATAGTGGGTACAACTATGCTTCCATTAGTCACACAGTAAAGCTAAAAGCCTTCTTTAGAAGTTTAGTTGTCTCATAAACCAAGAAAGTAAATCTGATTTGAATTAATTAGTGAAAGACTAAATTAATTTAAATACTTTTTGACATTAAGAAAGTAGGCTAATTGATGGCTAATTTTCTCTATCTTGTTTCATGTCAGTTAGATACCCACATTTCACTGCTAATAATATATTACTTTTATATTTATTATTGATGCAATTTTGACGATACCATGATAGCAACTGAATTTTCTGAGCAGATTAAACCATAAAAAGGGTCCTTGTAGCAGTCAATTGATTCTTACTGTACAATAAAGGCCTGTTAACTGAAGTGCAAATTAAACACTTATTTGCAGCACATCATATAAAGCATTAAGTAAATTTAAAAAAGGTTTATATTATAGACTTACAATGTGGAGCCAAAAATAGGCAGCTTCAGAGCATGTTAAATATCCTTAGCAACCTTCTAAAGCATGACATGGGAAACAGTTTACACTTGAGCAATTATCTGATAAGAACCAAGCACAGTGAGCTTATTGTGGTATGTGTACACAGATAGCGTACATATAATTGAGCATGTGCACAGACCCACAGAAGGACACAGTATACCTCTGCTTCTATATGTACATAATAAAACAAAAGTTCATAACATGTATCAGCATTCAGTAGGTGTGTAAAGAATAGAAATGGAAGATATTAGAGGATTTGAATAAAGAATGGTTTATGGTCATAGAGCTTTCTTGTAACTTCTGTGGAACTGTACTGAAATGTGGCTGAAGTAGTACAGTGGTGAAGACAAAGGAATACTGATGATTGGGATTTATTGCTTTCCACACATTTAACGCAAATAAAAAATAAACAGACTTCTATATTTAAGCATTTATTCAGCTTGTTTTGGTTGTCCTTTCAGAGTCTAAGAATATTTTCTGTTCCTTTGGCACATTGTTAGAAAGGATGCATGCCTTCCTTTTGAGATGTGTTGAAAATGAAGTGAAAAGTGTATCTGCTATCTGTATTTGTCAGGTAGTAAGAGTCTATACAGATGAGGGAGTTGAATGAAAGCTTTTCTAAGTCCCCCTAGATTATATGATCTGCTATTTAAGGAAAGTTTTCAGAGTAGACTGATGTCTTTGATTATCCAGCTTTTTGAGCCAAGCCAAGTTCTCAGCTGGCATAAATCAGCTTAGACCCTCTGAAACACAGTGCAGTACTGACTTTCACAGCTGCAGATCTGGACCTTTGAGATCCATGGGTTTCTGCTTTTTTCTTTCCAGCTTTTAATTTAAGTGAAAAAAATGCATGTTTTGTTGCCCTGTTTGTCTGTCTGGCTCTTTGTCTCCAAAGAAATGGAAATAAGATCTTTCAGCAGAAAGAAGTTAATCATAACATGGTGCTACCCACTTTGCTGCTACAATATTTGATATACTTCATTGAAAAAGTGGAAATGATAGGCATTTCTTAAGCAAGAATCAGAGGAATTCTGAATGGGTAATTATATTTAGGAGGAGATAACATCCTTTTATAAAAAATTGGAACAATTGTTGAGTGATCTGATTATGTTAGCTGCCAAAAACCCACAGGGAAGTCCTTTCACTCCATCTGTGCAGCCAGAAAGATGAGAATTGGCATGGGAGATGTTACTCTGGCTCAACATCACTTCATACTGAGACAAACCTCGTGATTATTCAAGAAGGTTTCAGAATAAACTGGGTGGGAAACTATTTGTGTTCCCAGTTATAATTTAAAGACATAGGGAAATGTTGTCACACTTGGTTGAGAATTTTAAAACCTAGAAATAACAAACTGAAATAAAATCGCAGCAGTCTGTTAAGCAAAGCTAAAAAGTGGTCTTAATTTATTTCTGTTTGAGTATAAACATATTAATCTACAACTGGCAGTAGTGGTAGGCATTAATTACCAACACTTTTCCCTTCCAAATTACCCTTTTTCATTAAATGTCCAAAACTTCCAAAAGCAAAGTCAGATGGAGAAATCTTTCATTATGTCCTGGTTTCACCTAGGATAGAGTTAATTCTCTTCCAGTAGCTGGTAAAAACTGGTATAATTTTCTTCCAGCTGCTGTGCTTCTTGGATTTGGTACGAGTGAAATGTAGATAACACACTGATGTTTTAGTTGTCGTTAAATAGTGTTTACCCTCAGTCACGGACTTTTCAATTTCCCCTGCTCTGCCAATGAGGAAGTGCACAAGAAGCTCTGAGGTAGCATAGCCAGGACAATTAACACAAACTCCCAAAGGTGTATTCCATATCATACACAGTATCATACACAGTATATAAGCTGGGAAGAGCTTTCCAGGACAGACGAATTGCTGCTGGTGGACAGGCTGGGCATTGGTCAGCTGGTGGTGAACAGTTGTATTGTTAATCACTTGTCTTCCTTGGGGTTTATTTTTCTCTTTATGTTGCCTTCTTTTTCATTAGAATTGCTATTATTGCTGTTATAATATTATTTTACTTTGTTTCAATTCTTAAACTGTTCTTAACCCATGGGGTTTACTTCTTCTGATTCTCCTTCCCATCCCACCACGGGTGGGATGGGAGAGTGAGTGAGTGGCTGTGTGGTACTTAGTTGCTGTCTGGGGTTAAACCACAACACATTATTGTTTAAATTCAAGATTTTCTCTAATCTCCATGTAGTAGTGAGATGTAGATTGACAAGCTTAAAAGAGGCAGGATGAAGGCCAAGCAGCAGGGCTCTATTGCCATGTATTTAGAGGGTATTCCAGGTATTTAAGATGAGGAATATCTCAGTTTGTATTCAGGAAAATATAGATATTTCATGTGACACAATACAGAAGAGCTAGGGGAGTAGCTTTAAAGGATAATATATTGGGAATAATAAATATTTATCTGTCCAGAAAATACTGCTTTAAAATATGAAACCTGTTGTATTAATAACTCTCTAATGCATTATGTTTGTTTGAAATTTCTTTCTGCATATTGAACTTGATCTCACAGATTGCATATATCCTACCTACATTGTTGTGTTTTGTGACCTAAATAAAATTTCTATTTTATTTTCTGGGAAAATTTTCTTAAGGAATCATATTTACTCTTCCTGGTTTAGTCATATACATTAGCATCAGCCTTTGGAATTCTCTAGTTTAATGCCATACACTATTTTCTGGGTGAATGCTACAATAATTGCATCTTTATTTGCATTTACATAAACATTCTTTCACCTTGTGAAAAAGTCATCTGGAAGGAAGACAATATAACCATACATTTCCTTTGCAATTTCCGATTCAGGAAAAATCAAATGAACCATTATTATTATTCTAATGGCATAAAAAGAAAGTGCAGTTTGGGTATCAGTTGTGGGTTTAACAGCAGCTAATCTCACCCATGAGGTTATCAGCTTCTGGGTGATCCTATTTAAATCACTTTTGAAACCACAGCAGGCCTTATGAAGCATGCACTGTGCCTAGCTTTGCCAGTGAGAATTAATATTATTCACAGCTATCAAATGCATGTTAAAACAATATAGCTCTGTTCAGGCAAGTATTAGTCAGTATTTTCTTATTTCTGAGATGAATTTATATTTATGTTTTAACAGTGAAAAGACCAAACCCCAAAAATGTGCTAATTTGTAAAGTTTGAATGTTGTAATTCTTGCTCATGGGAGAAATCCATACTCAAATGCTCCAACAGCTTCAGTCTAAGTACAATCACCTCAGTTAAATCAGGAGATTTGGTGCTTCAATAAACTAATAAGGAACTGAAACTTATTCAGCAATAATGACTGTAAAATTTGAGGTACATTTTGTTCACTGTTGGAATTTTCAGAGACTGAAAAAACCGGAATTTTGAAACCTGCTGGTTGAGTATAATTGCATTTGTAAAAGCACGCATTGCAAGAGGATTGAAAAAGCTTGTTAAAATATCACAGAATCACAGAATGGGTCAGGTTGGAAGGGACCACAGTGGGTCGTCTTGTCCAACCTCCCTGCTCAAGCAGGGCCATCTCAGAGCACAATGCACAGAATTGTGTCCAGACAGTTCTTGAATATCTCCAGTGAGGGAGGCTCCACAACATCTCTGGGCAATCTGTTCCAGTGCAAGATCACCTGCACAGTAAAGAAGTTCTTACTCATATTCAGGTGGAACTTCCTGTCCTGGGTTAACCGAAAAAGGATGTATTCTATTACCACCCATGTAATTCCTTGATAAGATGGGTCATTACAGTTAGGTGGTTACACACCTGCTCCCTGAGGCTATGCACATCATGTGAGGTAGGGAGGTACTCCTTATCTCAACTGTGATAACTATCCTGGCAAGCACCACCCATCCCAAGTGGATTATCTCTGTTAATGGCCCATTACTGAACTGGATAAACACCGACAAATAGAACGTCAGAAACATCTCCTTCGCTTGTGGAAATGCCCACCCCTGGGGGAGACACGAGTAAGGAAGTACCACATTAAAACAGGCTTGGGAATTGAGAGAGAACACAACCACCACTGGACAACCAGAGGATGGGAACACTACCATTGGATACTCAGCAGACCAGGCCTTTCTACGGGACTACTGCTTTCAACAGCACTGCAACCACTGGACAACCAGAGTTCCAGACCTTCAACAGGTCTGCAACCACTGCCATGTGGTACCGTGGCTCTGCCAGTTTAAGCCCATGTTTTCTGTATTACTGCATTTATTATAACCTTTCTATTAAAATTGTAATTCTGATCTAAAATCTCTCTCGAGGTATTTGTGTGGGGTTAATTTCCCCTGCTGGTTCACATTCAAACCAGCACACGTCCTGTGTATCAGTTCCCACTGATTGGTTCTCGTCCTATTGATGGCACCACCGAGAAAAGCCTGGCTCCATGCTCTTTGCACCCTCCCTTCAGATACTGAGAGACATTGATGAGGTCCCCTCTCAGTCATCTCTTGTCAAGGCTGAACAGGCTCAACTCCTTCAGCCTTTTCTTGTAAGAGAGGTTCCAGGCCCTTGATCAACTCAGTAGCCCTCAGCTGAACCCACTCCAGGAATTCCATGTCTCTCTTGTACTATGATGCTACATGTCCCGATCTTCCCTTGAAAAACTAATGTATGCAACAAGTGCATGTGAATGCTGTGCATCTGATCTCAGTTCTTTCCTGTGGAAACCATGCTAAGGAGCCAGCAGACCTACTATCCCTGCAGCAGCAGTCACCAGCAGGATAGAAAGAATGCTTCCAGAGGGCTGCTACAAAAAGAGACGGTAAGGATGCAGCTCTTCTCTACCACGCTCTAAACCTGCTAGAGGAATTTGTTGTTTAGAAAGTAAATAATATTCTCTTTTCAGAGTTTGAAAATTAATTATTTCTATAAAATTTCTTATTTTAACATTTATTATTCACTCTCTGGTAAAATTTTATCTATACAGGTCTTGTTTGATGAAAAAGATTATAAAGTTGCACAACATTCTTAAAAGACAGTGGAATTTGGAGCTCTGGCCTGATGCAAAATAATAACTCTTGGGAAAAAATACAAAATGTTATTAAGTGGAGACATTTAATTTTTTTTTAAATGGAATTTCAAGAAATATTTCATTTCAAACACTAATGATAACTATAATTTTTGCTTTGAATTTTCAATTTTATGTTTAATTTCAAATAAAAGTATTTAAATAAACTATTACAATTGAAAAAACACTTTTAGAAAAAACATTATAATTTACAATGTATTTTAATTTAAAAGTTTCCACCATGTTAAAAGGCCTTGTTCCAACCATTGTAAAGATAGAACATTTTCAGAATTTCAACTCCCAATTTTTTTTTTTTTTAATTAATATCTCCCATCAACAAAATGCAAAAAACCTATGAAAAAGTTTTGGCTAGTCCTGTTTCAGCTACATATGAGTATATATTGTCCTGGAGAAAATAGAAAGCATGATGTAAATCAATGCAGTTCAGAAATTTGCTGCTTATCAGTGTCATCTCTGTACTAACATACCAGACAATCATAGTGAGAAGTTTAAGCAAACTTGAATGATTAGTGCTTAAGATGTTGGCTAAAAGAAAAGGCAAGCTGCTCATCCTGGCTATTGAAACTGCACAGCAGTATGACCTTGCCCACACCATTGGCTTATGACTTCTTTGTGTCTCATCCTCTAGTTAGGTCTTGTTTCACTAAATGAGATGATGGATAATTTTTCAACTCCTGTATTTCTGGAACATTTGCTTCTCTGGCAACTATCAAAAATGAATGTATTGCCCAAAAATCCCTGTGTTCAGAAGTAGTCACATCTCATTTCACTCTTTTCTCTTTTTTATTCATAGATGTTTGTCCATGTTTCTTTTTTTTTATTATTTTTGGTTCAGTGTACTTACTTTCCACTTTTAGGGATTTAGGGAGTATTTGTGTTACCTTGTATTAGGGAAATGCTTCTTTTTTCTTCGATGCAGAACCAAAGAAAAACATTCTCTTTCTCACTTTATACCCCTCTCCCCCACCAAACATACTATTATTATTATTATTATTATTATTATTATTATTATTATTAAATTATTATTATATATAATATTAGTATATTATGTATAATATATATATCTATATAAACTTTTTATGTTTATATAAAAACATGAACAAGCATTGGGACTTAAAATTTGTATTTTATCTATCCCATAGAAAGACATTTTGCAATGTGTGTCTCTTTATATGACTAAAAGAAATTTAAAATGTATTGCTATGTTTGTTTTGTTATAGCTAATAGCACAGTGAATTTTTATGAATGCCATATAGGCAACAGTAATTAAGAATGCCAAGTTAGACATTCAACAGTTTAGAAATAACAGATTTAAAGTAAATTTAACAGGAACAGATTTTTCATATAATTTTTAGTTGTGATTTTACAGGTTTCATCCCCCAAAGTCCCCCAGTTTATTCAGTACAGAGGCTAATTCACACCCATGAAGAGGGACTGGTATTACCCTTCACAATTCCTTCCAACTATAGCATTGTGTGCAGCCTTCAGATGCCTTGCTTCAGAACAGCTCGTAAGTCCATACTATGTCAGCAAAAGTCATCAAAATCTCTTCTATACCTTGAAAAGAAGCACCAGGGTTAGTTTGGCTGGGACACTGCAGCAGCAGTAGCTTTCAGAATTACATTGGACTATTTGTGCATACAGCAACATGCTTGAATCCCACATTACACCCCACTAATCTGTGCTATTTATTCTCTGACACTGTATACAACATATCTGCGGATCCCAACCCTCCCTCCCTCCACCATGTGACTCCATACCTTCCTAGTTTTCTTCACACAGTTTCTATCCCAGCCCTAGGTTTTTTCCCCCTTCTTCCACCCCCAATAGATTCTCTGCATCCTTCAGTAAGAAGGAGAACTGAAGCTCACTGAAAGAATGGCTATTGTTTTTCTTCCACATTAGAGACTACAGGTGCTTAATGTGAAAGAGTGGTCTGAGAGAAATTGCAGGAAGGAAATTCTGAATCTATTTTATTGCCTTAAAATGTTACATGATTTAACCATTTGAGTTTCCTATTCTGTTAAAATCCTTCCCCTCTAGTAAGAGATTAAAGATAAATATCAGCTGAAGTTTTTATTCTAGTTATTCAGTCTGCCTATAAGAACTGAAAAATTGTTAAGTACAAAAAACAAAGACATTCCTTTGCTGAGGTCATACTGACGTTAAAAAAAGAGACAAGACTAGAAAAATCTGAATCAACTTTAAAAATATATATGCATAGGTAAAATTTCTCATACACCAATATGTATGTATGTATGTATATGTTTACACAAATATTGGGTTACAATCTTCACCAGATTTGTGTAGAATCACAACAAAGAGTAAGAGCAGATGTGGTGTATAGACAACCACACACACACACGTTTCACTTCCTTTCTAACTTTTTGTACTTTGTTTGGGAGTACCTTTTCACTTTGGTATTGCCCTCTAGGATTCAAAGGGATGTGGCAACATAGACATGTAAGTAAAACGTGCAAGACAACAGTAAAGTAATAAGCACCAGGATGAGATGTATCTGGAAACCTCATAAAAGTGGTATATAGAGTTGTGAGCAGGCATTTTGGTCCCTGACTTATCAAACTCAAAATGTTGTGATACAATAGAAGCAAGAAGTGCCATAAAATGATAAATTGCAAGAAGTAATATATTTGGTGATAGTAATCTCACATATTTGGTGTTCTTTTAGTTCTTTTGTCTTAGGTAGTTTTCTGTTACTGAGATTGCTGCCAACATCTGCTTCCCTTTAATGAAAAAGGTATTGCTTGATGTAAAGTTCTGACACATTTGTGTTCAGAGTTCAGTAAATCAATTCACTTTGATTTACTTTTAATTGTGAGACAGTGATAAATTGCTGTGTAATTATCATGTTTAAAATGACAAGCTGAAGCAATGACAAGTCCTTTTAGATTTTTCTTTCCACTTCTACTAATAAGTGTACATGCAATAGTTCAAAAATACTGCTTCATTTTGTCTCTGTCACAACACTATTTTTACATCTGCTCTCTTTAATGTTTTTGAATAGCTTCCTCATTCTTTTTCCCCTGAACTGAAAATTTTTAGCTGTTTCATTTTTGGTCTTTGCCTGAATTTTTACATTTAAGAGAACTAATCTGAACTATTGCAACCAGATTAAGCCCTTCTGCAGACATGTTTAGAAAGATTATCAATGTTTCATTTGTTGTTACATTACATAATTTCAAATTTCTAACTTTAGTTACTATAGCTGTGTTGTGTCCTCACACTGACAATCTCTTAGGCTCGGCCTACAATTCAATTATGTTGCATTTTACTACATAAAATAGCTACACTGCCCAGGATCTATGTGCAACTGGACAAAAGATATGCCTAAAAAACCTTGAATGTAAAACTTTCAGCTTCTACAACTTCCTGGAGTGAGGATATCTACAACCTAACAGGGCTGAGTGAAGGCTTTTTAATTTTTGTTCTATCCTAAGCTTCTGCTGCTTTTTTCATACTTACACTTAATAGAGAACTGTATTTAGGAATTTTTTTAAAGGCAAAAATTCAGCTAAAAATATGCCTTACTAGAACATGATTAACATATACTAAAGGATCAACATGTGTATAAAATGGATTTTTAGGCTTTTTAAAAATGTGTCTGAGACCAGAGTGGGCATGCTTCCCTCTTTCCACCTTTAAATAAGATTATTAGTCCTTAAAGAACTCATTCACAAACTAGGAAACAGAATCCAGAATCTACTGTAGAGAAATACCTAGGAGATAATCATGTTATCTCTGGAGTAAGAGATTAATCTTCATCCTTTTTGCTGAAGGGATACCAATGAGTAGCACACCATTAATGTTGGAGAGAAAGAGAATTTTAATTCTGTACTCTGGGGACTTATCTAGGAAGAAGCAAGCTGATTTCTGGTTGGAAGAACTGTCATTCACCCTGTCACTGGAATGTTTTAAATAGCAAGGAAACTACGCATAAGTCTGTTTTATTTAAAGACACAACATTCTCTCAGATTTAAGTTCTTCAGATTTGAACATCACTGTCTTCCCAAGCAACAGACTCCTGGTCCTGAGAGTGCTTCCTTAAAATGGGCCACTGTACCTTCAACTTATATGGGTGACATTTTTTCTTGATCTGCCCTACCTTAACAACAATGAAGTTTCTGCCACATAAACCTTACCTTGGTTTATATCTGGAAAGCTTTACTAAATGTACACCTATCACAATCTCGTTAAGTATATGCTCTATTTATAAATTATTTTATAATTATTTATAAATTATAGGACTATGCATAAATGTCCATTATTTAGAACACATTTATACATCCTGTGGCAAATCCAGTGTGCTTTTCTAACAGAAATAAAGGGCCAAACCCAGCCCTAAGAGCTCCCTGCTAAGTCATAGGAACTCTTGTTCTCTCATCTGATAAGTGTTTGTTTCGAACACTCAATGCTTGAAAAAAAGTTGTGAAGCCATGGGAAATGGCTTCACAGTGATTAATGACAGTCAAATTTTGTTGCATATCTTGAAAGTCATGGTGGGAAAAGTCACCTGTACTTGGACATTGTTCAACATTTCTAGGATTAAGTCTGTAGTATAACCAACAGGACATAAAATGGTAGACACTAGTTGACAGAGTCAAGTTCATGCAGTGGACGTGAAAAACAACTGCAATACATTTCCAGAACTTACTCTCTCACACAAACTCCCCTTCTGTTTCTGCAGTTCTCATACCTACAGAGAATGAGAAACATCTGCTTGTGCTGATAATCTAATATTGAAGAAAAAATTGCTCTGCCTATTGGAGATGGGATAAACTTTCCTGAACAATTTTCTTCTCCCAAAGGAAGTGTCATAAATTCTCTAATATAGTCTAAAGAAATCACCAGCCTCTAAGTTTCATATTTAAGGTTATGCCTCATTTATTCAGCAAAGTGGAAGGCTGTCAAATTATTTTTATGCTGATTGCACTTAGTCTGTGTTATAAAACTTTTACATTAAGAATCCTCTGTTTAAATGTTTGAAGTAATTGAAGGGATGTTAAAATATATGGATATATATTTTAATAAAAGAACTCCTGATTTCAGTAAAAGTACAACACATGCTGGATAATTCTTTAAAATGCCTGAATTTAAATCCTGAGGTAACATAAGATGTTGTTTATATCAATTAACAGCTCTGTAAACAGTTGACTAACAAGGACTTTTTCCAATGGCCAAAGAAAAAAACCCACCAAAAATCTGTGTTACTATTAGCAAGTAACTGTGGAAATATCTACTTTTTTGAGCCAAACAGAAATGCTTTTTAATAAAAAAAGTAAAGTATTTTTTAACTGAGAATATAAAGTTAAATCATTAATATAAGCAACTGCAACAATTTACTGTCTAGCAAAAGGCTGTGGTTATTTTTTCTCACTTTTGATACATCTGTAAAGATTTTACTGAAGTCAATGGAGTTACACTAGTAGAAAATTGGTTTGAGGACGTCAGGCCTCTAGATCAGAAGAAATTTAAATCCAATTCAAGCACTAGTTCTGGTTTTCTGAATGTTTGGCATCAGTTATAAGGATTTAATTCATATAATGTACAATGCTGAACAAATAATCTTATTAAATCAGTGACTAAATAGAGAAAGACCAATGATTTACTTCCATTATAGAGACCTGAAAAGTGCGGCTTCAAACACATCAGAAGCAAAAAGAAAATCTTAAGAAAGAATAACAGCTGGATGAAACATAGTAATTTTATTATGCGCTCTGGCTGTTATCACAGAGACATCTGTTTTGGAAGGTGAAATATAGCGACGGTACAGTGAATTTGCTATAAATGTTTTCAATGATAAAGTGAGTGAAAATTAAAAACAGTAAGTGCTTGGGAAGAAACAAATAACCCAAAATAGAAATTAAAAAGAGCAAATGAGGAATACTTAGAGATGAGTTCTTGGGTATTTTATGAAAGTGAAAACAGCATGAGTGATTAAGTGTGGAAACGGAACCTTATCACTGCAGTGAGCGGGATATATCTCTTCTAAATTACATGTCTGAAAGTCAGAAGTCTAGCACTGAACTGCTTGCCCTAGGCTTCCTTTATAGTCAATAGAGAAATCTAGCCATCTCTAGAGGGTGATTCATCTCTGACTAAAATAGGCATCTGAGATAGGTCAAATGAATTGCCCTCTAGAGGAGCCTGTATCTCTCCAGTTCAGACTTAGATGTCTAACTTTTAAATGTCTAAAGGTAGGTGACATGAATTCCACTTCAGATCTTACATTTCTCCTGCATTCAACAGTGGAGCAGGCATTAGTAACTGAAAATCCCTAAGGAATGTTGCGGTGTAGATACCCGATGCTGACCAAGGAGCGAAGAATGAGCTCCATTGACTCTGCAATAAGTGTTTTTAGCCAAAGTTTTTAGTGTAGAATTTGGCCAAGTCTCTGTGGCTTGTAAAGCTTCTTACATTTTACTCACAAGAGGGCATCTGAATGAAATGTGCTCTTCTTGATGCCTATTAAAGTGTTGTGAGGTCCTGAGTTAGCACTAAATAGGCTGTGCTCTGTATTTGGCATTTAACTATGTTGCTGCCTGCAGTGTTACATCAGTGTCTAAACCAGTCAAATTCATTCAAGATTTCCTTCTTTGGATATTTCTAATTCTTCACCTTATATCCAGAGAGTCATAATTACGTGTTGCTCCCTTGGAATTTTTGCCTCCTTTACTGGAAAAGGGAAAGCAGAATCTTGTAGGGAAAGTGTTATACTGCAACCCCACTGAGGGCCTCATGCTCTCTCTCGCTATAGTCAGAGGGTGAGACATGGTTTGTTTGTTCCTTCCACTGGTTTCTGTATTTACTCAAAAAGTAAGTTCTGTTGTACAGACTGTCACTGTAAGGTGCATGCACAACACGGGAGTCATTGAGTTGTCATTGAGTTTGGGAAGAGCCTTTATTATAACAAAGTATGTTTCATGGTACTCCGAGGATGTAACAAATATAATTTACCCATAAACCAGAACTTCTCTGATTCTTTTGTTACTTTTGTAACTCCACATAATTTTATTTTCTAGTGTACAGATTAGTGTGGAATTCCATCATTTACTATTTTACTTGTGATTAATCCCATAGAAAAACATGCCTTTTCATTCATGGTCCTAGAGCATAGAACCAAAGCTCTTCATGAGACTGTAATACATAAAAGAGTTATCCTTGGAATGCCTTTCTGCCTAATACAATGAACACACAGATTGCTTTCTGCTGTTTTCCCAACATCTTGATGATTCTTCTTCATGACCACAACATGTTATATATCAACCAAAAGTAAACTCCTATCCTCCCCGCCCCCCCCCAAAAAAGGGAGTGTTAAAAAGTTATTATCTTCTCCAGTTTTTCTTAGAAAAGGTAGTATTATTTAGGTCTTCTGGGAAACAAAATCTAGTGGATAAAACGACAAAATTAAATTTAAAAATATTTGATAGAATAACTCCATAGAAGAAGAACGTGGTTTTAGTAATTTTTAGTAACGTATAAAGGGTTTTATTTAGAAATTCACACTATATCTTGAATGTACATATCAAATTAAATATCATTAAACTGTATACATAAATTAATTAAACAGCTGGGAAATTGAATTTAGCAATGGGTCACTGGCTCTAAAGTACAACATTCTACCTTGGGCTAAATTAAAAACTAACCACTTGGTGTTTTGACATTTCATTAGCAAAACTGCCTTTACCACAGACTAGTCTGAATGATAGAAAAGAGTGAATGCTAAACGTGCGTGTAAAGGATTTACTGGAAAAAGAATAAGCCTAATCTGAAAGGAAAATAATTGGAAATGATGGGTAGATTTGTAATTATTGGAATGAAAAATAAAGAAAAGCTTGTTTTTTCATATTCTTTCTGAGAAAAACTGATGGACCATTTGTTCAGGGAATTAATATACTCTTGTCAGCTCTCGATACTGCAGTGTGGAAAAAGAAATGGAAGAAGGAAAATTTGCATGAAGAAGAAAATGTAGGTGCTTTATTCAGTTTCTTTCTTTTTTCCATTAGACAAAAAAGTTAGAGATAAAGAATAAAATCAATTGTTATTTGCTGGCTTATTGGTTCAATATGTGCAAGACACACATTCACATCCTCTTTGCCTTGTGGGAAATCCACATGGCCAAGATGCACAGACAGGGAATTTGCATACCTGAATTGAAAAAAAATAAGCGCATGCAAATGGTATAGTAAAAATAATTTGCACGAGCTGCAGATGTAGACGATTTTTCTGAGAATCAGTCCTTAATTTCTGCACTCTTGTAATGTTTGTCTCTATAGTCTGGCTTCTTCCTTGAAAAGCATCTAGAGTTATTTGTAATGATGCCTTACATCAAATTTAATTTACCTATGCTGCCAAGTCTGATAGACTGTGCTCCAGCTATACCTTCAACTACTACTCAGTTTATTCTAACACAGTTGATCACATTTTCCTTTTTGACTCTGCTTTTTTTAACTCTGACCATTTAAAAAGCATCATATATTCTCTATCTCTGCCCTGACCTGAACTAGTGAGTAGCACCTTCCCAGACCTACATTGTAGGGTTTCTCCCCACCCTGAGCAGCCTTTGTACGAACTTGTCTGTCAACAATGAATCCATTTCTGTTTTTATGTTGCTGAAGTTGCTCTTTGCTCCTGAATGCTTTTTTTGGTTTTTTTTTTTCTGTAACCCCAATTCTGCCTTTTCGATCACTGGAAAGCCCCTGAATGTATTAAATAAGAGCCATTTATAAAGATTCCCATTTCACCTACATTTTTGAGTCTGTGTGTGAACAATGCAATGATTAGTGGTATTAAAATCTTCTCTCTACCACTTCAAGAAAGTCAAAATCCCAACAAAATGGAGATATTCCAAGCTTAATGTTCTCTGTGCAGAGATCACCAAGAAAAATATTCCTCACATTAGATACACTTCCCAGTGTTTTTAACCAAATTTTTTAATTTGCCAAATGACATGCCAACAGGTATTTTGAGATTCATAAACATACAATTTCCTTACTCAGAAAATTATAAATACTATGTTGGTGATTCCAGATTCTAACATGCATTTTCTATCAGCACAGCTGAACCCATTTGTGGTAGTGACTAATGCTGATGCTAATCCAGTTACACTGGATCTCTATGGTATTATCATGCCCTATCTTGAAGATTCTAGTAATGAAGTCCCATAATCAGTTGTGATCATGCTAGATTAGGTAAACATTCAAAATACATGGTGGAATTCTTTCATCTGGGGTTCAGCTTCATGAGTATTGATCATCCCAAGTGCTTTTAGTGGTTCTATCCCTGACTGTTCCTTGACTAACAGAAAAATAAATAACACTTCAGGTATTGACACATAACAAAATGCAAAGAGTATTTAGCCTATGATTCAACATGCCCAATTTCAGTCATATACATGTTAAATTTATAACTGAGAATTTTTCTTAGTGGTAAAAGAAAAGATGAATCATACAATAAGCCTGCTATCAGATTTATATCTCAGTGAGTACGTATCAGTGAAGGTGCTTCTTTCTTTCCATTGATTGTTTTGTACGACTACATATCTAACTTAGGAGATGCTTGGCAGTTTTGAACTGAATTTTACGTGTAATTCTTAGCAACATGAGACAATTCTTCAAGGTTATACAGAGTAGGAATTTCCACATAAAGAAAACTCACGTAAATTTGTGATTAATATGGACATTTGTGTACGTTCTGATTTTAACTTCTAAAAAAGTCTAGAAATATGGAAATAACCTACCTAGTGTTCCTATACATAATAGTCACCAGACTATCTATTGAAAACAGTTTTAGAAACCATGACTACTCATTACACAGGAAATGAGTAAAATATGAGTAATCACTAACAGTGATATTTTGGTCTTGACACTTTCAGGGATTTTGATGAACCAGTTACTTCATTTTGCTGTATGTTAATAGTAAAATTTACACTTCAGCTGAATACCTGGCTCCATTTTTTGTGTCCAACATAAAAAAACTCTGGCAAATTAAGGTGTCTTACTGAGTCAGCAGTTCTGTGAGTATCTGGTAAAGATGGAAGCAACAAAATTCTGAAGATCAATATCGTTCTATCTCTTGCAGCTTGGCCCTGATTTTTATTTGCCCTGAGTGGAATATCTGTACATTCAAGACTGTTATTGACTAACATCTTATACAGAGAGGAGGAATACTTTCAGAAATTGAAGCAATTTAAGATCTGCTTTAAGAATACAACCGCAAAAACTCTCTGAAGGAGATGGTTGGCTGTGCTTTGCTGTTCAGATGTCTTGTTCAATTTTCATTTTATGCTTATTGTTGATTGTTGTTTGTACCATTTTTTTCATACCTCAACTTTATTACTTTTCATGATTACTTGTACATGAAGAATTAAATTTTAGATCAGAACATCTTTCTACTTTCTAAGAAAAGCTCTGTATTTCCCCGTGCATTTAACTGTCCCCCTTTTGTCTTTCATGTAGTGTGTATCTCTTTGAATACAATCTGTACTGGATAACAGCTGGACTTTTTTATGTGAATGTGTAGTAGCTAGCACAATGCAAATTTTTACAGTGGTAATAATTAAGTCGTAATAAAAATAATAATGACAGTGATAATTAAAATAATGAAAGGAAAATATTTTATTATAGACTGGTTATGTTGTCATTCATATTTACATGAAGTCTTGCTATTGATTTGAAGGCCAAAATCAGGATCAATTGACAGCTACTCATTATCTTGACATTAGCATAAAATTGTACTGACATGATGCCAGAATAAAAGGTGTCTTGGGGCATACTGAAGCTGGATGGGAAGGACAGTGCTAAATTAGCCTGTGTTTCATTGATCATAAATAGCCCTTGGTTGTTAAAACCTGGCAAAATTCAAAGCAAGAATGAAAATTGCATTGGCATGCAATTTTCTACATTGGATAGGAATATTCAGAATTACATGCATGAAATCTATACATCCTTTTGAAAGCTAGCTGTATTTTCAAGGGCCTAATCAAAGTAGAATGACAACTGAGCATGTATTTAAAAGACTGTCATGATTAATGTACTGCTGAACATCAAAAGAGTTAATGGGCTTTAACTAGAGGTTAGCTTAATTTAGTATGAATTTGGCTGTCTTAAATTCAGAAGACTTGTCAGTGAAGACAGAAGTCAGTGAAGTGACCTAAAAGGTATTTATTGCCTTTCTGTGGTCCTATTTTTAGTCATCAAGCTCAGACTGGAATGAGTGTCTGTAAAGGAGATATCTACCTCTCTGCATACAGGAGAAGGCAAGATTCAACCACCTAAAAATATTGAAAGAAATTTTTTTTTCAAATTATTTTAGTCATGTTTTTGGATTATCAGATTTGACCAAACAAATATAAATTGTCTTGTCCACAAAACATCCAGTGGCTATAAACCAGTTAAATTATGGGTTATATGGTTTGGGTTATATAACCCAAAATGTTATATGGGTTATGCTTTCATGTTTTCCTATTGCCTGGGCAGAGTGGGGGTCATGCTGTGAATTCGATGCTCTTAGGTAAAACAAAAGGCAGTCTTAATGAAGTAAGTTGCAAAATGTTAAGGACCCCGTAACACTTCTTAATAACTTCATATTATGCTTGAAGCTTTTAAGGTGGATTTGGCAACATTTATTAACTAAATCTTTCATCCATGAATTGGTGAAGCTTATGAAATCTAAGGTAAACTTTTGATTGTGCTGAGTAAGAGCAATTAATAGTGGTGTATCAAGAAAAAATTCTAAATCAATGGTAATTGGAATGACAGGCAAGACTCTGCTCAAACACTTCATTAAACTTCTATTTTTATGGGGATTTCTTCATTTCCACTGGAATGAACAAGTCAGTATGCATGACTTATTCTGCAATGAACTTTGATGAATTTTTCTAAGTACATTAAAATGAGCTGCATCTTCTGTTAATCCAAAGACCCCCCCACCCATACATATGGCGATAAACCCTGTGATGCACAGGCAAGAAGGCAGGATAATGAGCCTGAAGGACAATCATATATATGTACGTATATAAATATATTTTTTTGCCTGTCAGTAATAACTCTGAACTGCCTACAGCATTCATAGTGCCTCTTAAAAGTCAGGTATTGTATTGAATTTAAAATTCTCTTATGCAGAGCAGGAAAGGAAAAAAAATCAAACACTTTCTGAATTGGGCCCAAATATCCAAGGTTAATTTTCTGAGAAAGCTGCAGCAGCTAGATAAGGCCATCCCCTGCAAATTAGTTTTGCCTGCCTGGATTACAGCTAAATTTATGCAGCTTGCCTTATCCTTTCAGAAGCGCCTCTGAAGTGTCGTAATTAACTGGCACACATAAAGTGAGAAAATTTTCTGCTTGGTGGCAGCCATTCCTCATTTCATCTCAGTTCAAACCCAAATGGAAAGGTAGTTTCTTATTTTTACTGTCAAAAAAATCCCCACAACCCACCAATATCTTACAAGAAGTCTTTGAAAACAAACATGAAACAGCTTCAGAATGGAGTTAGGGTTTTAAAGAGCATAAATACTGCTGAGGGAGCAAAGTGGAGATTTTGCATAATAATAAATACTAAATAGTGGATGGAGATTGTGTATACATATAAATATATGTGTGTGCATAGGTGTACACACACACACACACACACACACACATTTAGATTCCAAAATTTTACAATTCACTACAGAATTTCTGTCTCTTTTCATTCTGTTGGGATCCACATTCAAACTATAGGTTGGGAAAAAGTAGATGTGATGTGTGCTTGTTTCTGTTTTAACATAATAGTAGACCTTCCACCATTGCCTCCTAAATCATGTGTGAATTCTTGTGTTTTTTGTTAAGACAAGCCAAGATTATATTTAATATTTTTCATGTAATTTTCTTTTCTGCTGATTAGAATATTTTAATATTGTACAAAGAAAATCACACAATTGAAATAAATCCCCATTGTCTATATTTGAAGTAAAACTGGCACACATGTAAACTTGATGCAAGCAGTGTAGACTGGAGAAAATTTAATCCCAGACTATGTTAATTTCTTATATTTTCTTTATGGATTTTCACCAATCTTGTTGTTGTTGTTGTGATTATCAAGATTTTCAACTGTTATAACATTTTATACTGTCTTGCTCTGTAAGTTCCCCATTTGTCTCACTATTTACTCATTTGTAAAGCCTGTCAAATAATCTGTCAACTTTGAATACATTTTTTAAATTAAATATTAGGTAAGTATTTTCTCCTCTCATCCCCCTTCAAATTCTTGTGTTATGAAAGCCTGTGGAAGTCAGTGAGAATGGCTGCTGGCTGTCAATTCTGCTGATAAATTGCTGCTGTGCAGCACCCAACAGTGTTTGGATTTTTTCCCCATTTTCCCATTAGGAAGAGTAATTTTTAGGTTTGCTATCAAATCATCATGCTATCCATTTAGAGTGTTGCAGACAGAGTATTCAGTATACTAGAAAGCATTGTGCACTAAACTACCTCCATTTCAACTAGTCTAGCTTGGTGAAAAGCTGTATTTTTGCTTTTGAAAATTGATATTAGAGCTGAGCTGGGAATTTTCTACAATTTATTTTTACTCAGAAGTTTCAGCTATAAAGCTCTTACTCTGCTGGTAAGTGGATCAACAACTAATGCTGCAGCATGTTAACTGTACAGTGCACACCTCATTTAGTAAATCTCCCAACAATCGAGTTGCAGCAGGAATCAAAGGGCCAAATTCTGCTTTCAGTTAGAATGGATTCAATCCAGAGCCAATCCAGTGACTTCAGTGGAATTACTTGGGATTTAAACTAGTGGAACAGTTAAGCAGAATGTGTCCCTTCCTGTTTAAACCATAGTTCTAACAGCTACTTATAGTGGGGATTCCTGGTTAGTGAAATGAGTGTCAATGGACTTGCACAAGAAGAGAACATGATATGAGCTCATAGAATTTTCATTTGCTTAATCTTCAAGTGATAAAGATGAACATTATCATTGTCTTGACCATAGTAAAGTATCTTGCCTGCAAGGTCTGCTTTGTAGAGAAGGCTGTAATGTCAAAACAGGGGAAGCTAAAGAAATGCTAAAACTATATGCAACTGGAAATATTTTTATGAGAACTGAGTGAAGCTGAAGACAGCTGGGTTTGAGCAGAATCTAAGACTTCATCAGCAAAAACCTTGTAAATAGAAGACTAATTAAAAGAATTTTACAAGGATTAATTGGTCTTTAAACAGGAAGTCCATCAGAAAACACTGAGAATTAATTTCTATGTACTTCAGGATTAGGAACAATTGACTGAAGGACAACTTAGTTATAGAACCCTAGCAAAACTGAGGTGGAAAATGTGAGGTTCATTTGTGCTAGCCTTTCTCTCACACCCTTGATATCCTAGTAAATTGACTGTCTAAAAGATCTCTCATTACTATGAAAAGCGTTTAGAAACTTTTTGAGTCACAGGTAACATACAGCCAAAATCATTGCGCAAAGAAAAGAATCAAGGGAAAGTACAACTCGCAGTAATCAAACTCCTTTTTCTCTTCCCAGCAGAGGTGTCTTCTCACCTGCAGGAGACACCTGTTATGAAGAACATATGAATGAACATAAAAATTTGGACACATTTCAAGTGAAAAATGTGTTCATTTTTGTAGGACACCAGTGAAAATTGTCTATATATTTACTAAAATTAATGGATGGGTTTGAAAAATGTAGTCTTGAAGGTTTTTTGAGTGTTTCTGTTTTTCTGTGTTTTTCTTCAGTGTCTCTAACTTTATCCATTTATGTTAACTTTCCTTCTTTACATGTGTTTTCTCTCTCCTATCCTTACTCTTGCCACTTTACGCCAACCTCTTCTCCTGTTTTCAAATGTGCATATTTTTTCTTTTTTCTTCTTGTCTATCCATAATTTTCATGTGTATCTTTATATTTTGCAATTGCCAGCATTATGTTGTGGCCGTGAGGTTTCTTGTCATCACACATAGACACATATGGTAGAATGGAATCAGTATCTTCTCTTAACATTTTCACTTATAGACATCTGTATTGTAAGGGGAATATTTCTTTGTACTGTTTCATTGCAGGAAAATGACGAGTGGGAATGGCTGGACAATTTATGTTGCTGTTAATCCATTATAACAAGAGATCTTTCCTGCTAATGCATGTGTGCTTTAACAAAAGGCACAGAGAGGGGTACAATCAGAACATCTGTGATTACAGCCAGAATCTTGCTAAAATACATAGGAAGGTTTTAGAATGTATAAAAGAGAGTGTCACCTATGCTTTCATCCTTTATTTTCCACTACCCCTTTTTACAAATACAGTAAAGACAAACCTGAAAAGCCTTCTAAATTAATACCGAAGCGCTGTAGCATTATCGGTGGGTTTTATGGAAATTTGTGGGCTCAGTTCATGGTTCAATATCCCATATCTCTAATAGCAGTACCTCTATAGCAGGAAATTAACTGATGCTTTGTGAATGGTCATTTATTCATAGTACTAATTATTCTTTTAAGTTGCTACAGTATTTAATCATTCTTCCAGATTCTTTTGTAAAACCATGGAACTAGTTTATAGCAATACAATATTTTTTTTTACACCTCCATTTTTAACACATTTTAAAATTGGTATGTTTCTTTTCTCAGATTTGTATGGACTACTTGTAAAATTTCATAAACATTAAATTAAAGGGCTCTTCCATTTTTTTCATGTTGATACCAAAATGCATAGGATGACCTCTTAGAAATGTGTATTTTATATAGTATGATTACATATGTATATAAAATTGATCAGATTTAAAAACAGACATCTTTAAGAATTTTTAGGAAAGTGAAGAAATTGCTGTGCCTTGTCGAGGTTTTTCACTGCTTTTTTTTTTTTTTACATATCTCGGCCATCCAGTTGCTTATATTGAATTTAAATTAAACCTTGAATGAGGAACTGATACATGTACAAAACTAATGAATAAAAATCCTGTTTACCAATTAGTTAAATCCAATTAAAGCTTAAGCTGATAATTGTATAAACCTCTGGTATGAGAAAGGAAAATTGTGCTCAGAGCTGTTGTCTACACTATGTGTTGGAAGATAATTTTATTGGGAACTTGTTACTGTACTGAGACATTGAGTAAAATGATAATTTAACTGTGGTAAATCAGTGATCTTTAAGTCAGGAGTAGCAGCTTCCTGTTGTCAAAACTGTGTATTCCAACAAGAATACCCACAAATACAAGGGGAGAACCAGTGTTCAGAAGTCAGTATAGCTACATCTGTTCATATTCAGTATGAAAAACATATCCTTTTTGGAATCTGCAGTTCTATGCTAGTTATCCAGAAGACATCTGTCCTGAAAGGCAGATGAGAACTGTATAGTTTGATGTGTTACAGTACAGCGCAAAATCCATATTCCCTCAGTTGTGATTTGATACTTTCTCACTTCCAGAATTTGTTTTAACAAAATAAATGTTCTCTTCTATTTTCACAAGACACAGGGCGCAGGCAGGTAGTAGGATTTTCACAGGGCAAAGTTGCTAAGTGGTCATTTACAGACAGAGGATATGAGCTCTCAGTTGCAGAATTTTCAACTACTTTTGAAGGCTTTTCTGATTTATACAAAATTAAGTCAGAAAAGCATATTATAGTTCTGTTGCTCCACAATATCTGCCACTCAGCAATAAATAGACTTTATGCTTGAATTTTACCAGCATATTTGATATTTTTTAAAGTAAAAAATTAATTATCCCATTAATAGAATTATTACAATGGCATTAATGAAAAACAGAGAAGCAAAGTAAAAAGTTCAATTATTTCCTATCTGCTGCATCCTCTGTTATTTAAGGGTTGATTGAGACTAAAATGAAGTGCATTTTGTTACATCTGCACCATAATCACAGAGTTCCTCCTTTAATTTAAATACTGAGTGGAATAACTGCCTGAGAAATGTTACTCAGAATTACTGCTATTCGTACATAACAGAGTTCACACAGTCATGGCTTCATTGGTGAAGCAGAATGACATCACTTTGTTGAATGCCTAATATTAATGTGATAAAAAGAGAAGTTTGGTGAATGAACATAGGACAGTTCTTAGAATTCATAGTAGTTCTTCAAAAGAGTCCCTTGGACTTAAAATGTCTTTTCCTTATTTCTTCCTTCCATGGAGTGAAGGATTTGCTTTTACCCCACTGATTTACTGATCAACGCAGTTTATCTTAATAAGGAATTGCTGGAAATTGCTAACTTGCCATGGCTACATTTGGTGTAGAGCAAATCAAAAAAAGCAGTCCTCTTTCTCGACTGAAGGGGAATTCACTGTGGGTAAGCTGCAGGTCTACAGAAGGTCCAGGAGTGTCAATAATGGAGCAACTCCTCTCTTTGTTCCCATTCCTGTAGGGAGGTTCTTATCTTGCTCCTATCTCTTTTGTCTTTTCACCACGTATAAGATTTTTCCATGCTAGATTTACACTCTGTTGTCTGCTAAAGCCAGTCCTGTTCAGCTCTCAGTCCTGCATTGCTTTGGTGACCTGTGCTTGATCATTTTGCATCCATGCTTACAACCCCCAGGCATTGTCCTGTTCTTTTACTTTCATGGCCTCACCTGTGATCTTGCTCTTTATTTTGTGAGTCCCTGCTACTAAGGGAAACTGATTAGATCATGGCTGCCTAATAAAAGATTGCTGTTCCTGAAAAAATTCTGTACCTGACAGTGGAAAGATGGCGGGGGATAAAACCAGAGGAAAATGGAAAATTATATTCACATCCTAACAGAAGTTATAACAGTATGGAAATTATAGGACTAAATACAGTTGCTACTCCAAGGATGGAATGCGATGAACATGCCCAAAAACTTATTCCACAACGATTCTGCATGCACACAATCTGCAACCCTAAGCACATGCTAAGTGGGATGAAATGGAGGGAAACTGGTCAGGCTCAAGGGCTTTTGTGGGGTGTTCACAGACTAATCAAATACTAAGGGTTTGAGGAAATCTCCCCTTTTAACACAGCACCTGACTCATGCTCAGAAATATCCTCACTTTATTATTATTATCATCCTCATTTTATTATTATTTATACACTACAATTTGGTGAAAAATTTTACTATTAAAAATCCAGGCAGTTCTCAAACAGTATTTACCTTTTTGCTAATTATAAATCTATGCCCTTATCTATCAGATGATCAGGTGTCATGTAAATGTGTGTTCTTTTGGGTTTTTTTGGTTTTCTTTTGGTTGGACTTTTTGTTTGGTGGTTGTTTTCTGGTTTGTTTGGGGGTTTTGGGTGGTTTTTTTTTAAGGAAGGAGGTTAAAACAGTATACTAGGAGTTTGGAGATTTGTGTTTGGATTCTAGGTGTTTGGCAAGTTGTTTAAAACTCAGATCTCCCTCAGCTGTCTGTTTACCTATAAACCGTATTGTCATATATATTTACTGTTACATTGCAGGGGTTTTTGACAGTCAGACATGTAGAAAGATGGTACAACAGGACACCTAGGTGTTATAACTGAAAATAAATATTCACCAATTAAATAAAAAATAAAAAAGTTTATGACTTAAATCATAGACTAAGAATCTTTTGTTTTTACTTATATCTATGGAGTACAAAAGTAGACATTCCTCCAAACCCATTTTATTTCAACAAACTAAGTCTCAGATGTTTTCCCTAAGTGCTCATAAGGGAGCAATATTTAGGTATATATTCATCATGCAATGTGACATAAAAGATTATCAGAGAAAGGAAGTGGAAATAAATAGTTGCTTTACTTTTAAGTGTTTTTTCAAGTGGGAAGAATATGAGTAAAAGATGTGAAAGAGAAAGAAAAAAAACAGGAATAATGGCACTTCCTTTCCATACTAGCAAAATATATATATGTTTCGTATGCTACTGAAATACAGATATATTAAGCAAAATGCTATTGCCATAGGTATCAACGGCAAAACACTAATTTCTCCCCTTGACTCAAGCTTTTGTCCCTCATTTGTGAATATTGAATGAAAACAGTAGGGACAAAGAAATCTTCACTGGAGTTTTCTTTGGAGTTACAGTTTTGAAAGTAAGATGTGTGGTTTGCTAATCTAGAGAAGCCCTAATAACATTCTGGTGTGTACAATCCATTCTGATAAATAATTTGAGCTTTCAATATTTCTGTATATATAGTCTTGATTATGTCATGTTGCTTCAAGACTAGCCACAAAAATGTTTAATTATTCACATATTTACTAAAGAAAAAGGTTTGAGAGTGTTCCATTTGAATACTACACATGAATGCACGCTGTCAGTGTAACTGCTGTGCAGAGAATCTCTTTATTTAATTCTGCCTGTTTTTGTAACAGACAACTTGTGTTGTGCCAGTGTATTCACAAGTATAAAAGCTTTAGCCATTCCAAAGTTATTCCAAATCCTTAGCCTCTAAGGGGACAGGGCAGAGAAGGTTTAGTTCTTACATAGAAAGACTGCTGTTATCTAACTGCAGGAAAACCTTCCAAACAAAAGAGTATTTCAAAGGAACAGGGGTCCTATTGCTGCATAACAGCTCTCAGAATTGTTCCTGCAGTGGCCAGGAGTTTAAAACAGTTCCCTGCTGTTCCCTCCCTCTCTGAGGAGGAACTTGGAAGAGTCTAACACACCTGGCTGGCCAAAAGTCCATCTTTTAAATTGCATCCTGAGGATCACAGATCAGATGCTTTTTTCAGGTCCCTAGGTATTTGTAATAAGATATTTACGTATCGTAGTAGCTAAACTGCTGTTAGCCAAGAGGAATAGCAACTTGTAAAGCACAGTTCATTGGACCTATTTTAGATGCCCACAAGAGTACAATATCAGTTATACTAAGAACTGACCATTTATCTATGGAGACTGAAAATAATTCAGATGCAGACGTCTGCAGTCCAGTAAGATTTATCCTACTAAAGCTTAAGCACCTAAATGCTATTAGAGATAGCCTTAAAGTTTTGCGATTGTTATCCCTTTATCATCTCTAGACTCAATGTCCGGTGGACGTCTCCATACCTTCACAAGCATTACAAATACTGGATCATTTCTTGCTATCTAAATCCACTGGAATGTTGAACATTCATAATAGTCATTACAAAAGCACACCAACAGCTAAATTTCTGAATTTTTTAAATAAGTACATTTCTCCAACAAACAGAAAATCATTAAGAGATCATTATGGGGCCATAGAATAGATCTGGTGGATTTTTTCTCTAAGCATGTAATTGAAGAACAAAAATCTTTGGAAGCTCACTTTCTGCAGATTAATCATTATTCAGTTCAAAATTACAGTCCTTGATGGCACAGTGAATACACATATTTCCTTTATAATAAATATTTGATCAGAGGAAAGATGAAGCAGTAAACATAATTAAACAAACTGAGATTATTTGCTCTTCTTTTACTGTAGAGAAGACAAATGACCTTCCAAACCAAAGACCCAGACCTTTAGCTGTTAAGAAAAAAGAAGAGCTTGCCTTTTATTAGTAAGCTAGAGTGTCACAATCCATTGAGGGCAAAGATGCATTTGTACTCTTATTATAAAGCCAAACAGTAATTAGAGGTGTGGAAACCATAAAAAAAAGGATGAAAAAGTGCATTTATGATAATTAGAAATATTTATTTTATCTCTCCTTTCTCAATAACTCAATCTACTCAATCTGTATATAGATAAAATCATTGCACATTGGGAGAGAGCCGGCCATGAAAAGATGGTGTGCAACTAAACTATATTGCTTTGGTAGCTCTTAAAAAAATGCCTCTTTCACATATTTTTTTGCTTTAGCTCTGATGTGTCTTTTCTGCCGAATCCATTAAAAGAAAATCTGAGGTCCAGATAGCTTAAATGGGGCAGCAGAAATTTTCAAAGTACTTTTATAGCAACTTCAGGTCAAGATAAAAAACAAGCCAGCGATTTTCTGTGTCCAGGGATGTTACGGTTTTTTTACATTCCCTGATCTATATTTTTGTTTCACATTGGGAAAAGAAGTATTAGAAGAGGTTTTCAAGGTAATGAATAGGAATTGGGACTTTTATGTCTCACTATCCTTTGTGCTTCAGAAAATATCTCCCCCAGTGTATTTGAGGCTTGATCTAGCTTCCACTGAGATCAGTGAGTCTCATATTGATTTTTAGGGAGAGATGGATCAGGCCCCTTTTACATTAGCTAAATCCTGACTAGACCGGTATGTGTATGAACTGACAGTGATCACCTCAAGATGAAATGCTAGCTTTAAAAGCCACTATGCTGTCTCTTCGATGGTAGAAAGCAAAAACAAAAAAAAAGTGTGCATGTGTAGGGGAGAAATAAGGTGCTGCTGGTGGTTCTGAGCCTGTACAATTAGTGTTTTGATCATCACTCCACCAGTCAAGAGAAGATATAAAACCATAGTTAGTGTGTTTCTGCACATAATGAGATAAGTAGAAGTTTTTAGTTAGCCATTCAGAGCAGACATTTCTACTGACCTCCTGCAGGAAATAGGTTCTTGATGCAATCTCGTATTGATCGAGCTGCCAGCCATTAACTGATGGCCAGACTTTGAAGGATAGTGTTTTAAGAAACCTTACAATTCTGTTTCACAATTCCTTGTCATGTGCTTAGACCTGAAATACCACGAAGGAAAAAAATGATGAAAATTGAAGTAGTATCATAGACATTTCACTTTCTCATTAGGACCAAAGTGAAACAACTGAGATCAAGACACTAACACAGGGTGTTGGATTTTGAACAGGGAGGGCACTGACTACGTATTAGGACAAGAACACATTTATTGTACATTGATCTGCATCTAATCTGTGCTGTTTGCGGAGCAGGTTGGCCAGAAGTCAACTCTTATCTCTGGCTATTGACATTTTACATCTTAAGGATCTAGACAAGTTTTGAAATTGGTCTCAATGTTCTGTATTGAAAACATTAAGACATGCTAGTGAATATTTTCTGTAGCAGTTCATAAAATAAGAAACTGAAATAAATAAAAGTTGTGATAGCAAAATATGGCATCAGAGTATATATATCCCCCAAATATATAAATATATGAATCTATCCATCCACCTTTGCGCCTACTGATGTTAATGGAAATATATCAGAAATTATTTTGGAACTTGATTGGAAACTGCTATACAGACACATTACAGCACCTACTAATTCTTAGGATAAAAAGAGAAAAAACTCTGCCTGGTTTTTAATAGAACAGGGACTAGATCAGAAGTCAGAAATATTAAGTCATGTTTTCAAGGTCAACTTTTCAGAAATGGAGCTTGACCAGAGGAACAGTTCATAAGAAATAAAGTATTCAAATTCTAATGTAATTTTATACAGAAATTTGTAGTAATTCTCTAAATGTGTTTAAATTTCCCAAACATTTTATTTTATTAAAAGGGTTTAATTTCTGAGATATAGCCCTGGTATATGCTAAAATCTAAGTGCAGTGATGGTTATGGAAAATAAAAACAGCACACAAATGTCAATTTTAAATCTAAATTGAATTCTTATAAGCTCTTCAAATTGGTCAAAAGCAAAAAGAAAAACCCCTACTGTGTTTAAAGAAAAGAATGGGGTTTTTTTACTTCACTGATTCTCAGACTGATGTGTTCTATTACTTAAAAATATTTAGAGAGTCACATTAATATATAGTGATTTCTCTCAAACTTTGTTATTTTTCAGAAACTTCAGAAATTGCTGCTTATAATAGCTGTATTAATTAATTTTTTTTTAAAAATGGATAATCTCATTGTACTAGCTGTAATTAATTATTGTTCTGCATATCTTCCAAAGAGAACAAAGTAGGAAGTGGACACCAAGCAGTCCATTTACAGTTATTTAGGCAAAGAGGATTTAGGAACCACTGTGTTCGAAGGTAGAAATTTTTGATAAAAATAAATGATGAACGCACCAGAAGAATATATTAAATGGTTTGTAGCTGATTTCCAAACCAGAAAGGGTCCTGATCCTACAGCCTGTTCGGTACAGTAGATACTATGTCCATATGGAACAGCTTGCAGTATCAGGTTAAATTTGTAAGGCATATGGAGAAAAGTCCACTTTGAGCAGGCAGCTCTAATTTGGGTTAGGCCAGAATGAACAGCAAAGCATGGTATCATTTTTTGCAAGATGGTGATATTAAGAAACACCATGTTGTGGTTTGATTAAATAACTTAAAAATGAAAGCACTGTTAGAAACAGTAGTAGTTCAGAAGTGTTAAGAGAAGGCAATTTGTCCCATCCTCTGACAAGCAGTTTCATTTTAAGTAAGGAATAGTTTTGCATTCTGTATTTCGCAGTGAGCTATCTAGTGATTGTGCACCAGATCATCATGGTTATATTTGCTAGCAAGACAGGAAAACTAATTTTAGCTGTTCCTAGATACTTTGTACCTTGTTCTCTTTCACACTTTTGTTTTTAAAGTAAGCGTGTGGTTCTATTAATGAGTTTTGTATCTAAATAGAGGCAGCTGCAACTGGGAATTGCACCCTTTGTGTAAGGTGTAAGCAGAACACAAATGATTGCTGAAGCTCCCTTCAAGACAGGGCAGTAGACAAGCAAGACCAGTGGAATTTGATGTTGTCAATAGCCAGGCTATTCCAGATCTTTACATTACAGGTGGCACTAATAGGGAACTGTTAGAAAACAGGATAATGTGGCATCTGTTTGTTATCTTCAGATTTCTGAAATATTTTGGGTTTGGAATGACGATGACCATTTGACTCAGATGATGAAGGACCCAGTGGAACATGTTGCTGATCCCAAAATCCAGCGGCCTGATTAACTTCGTCTGAGAATTTATTAATTATTCATAATTTGGTTTAAATGTCATTCTCTCCCCCCAATCTCAGACAGTGCCATAAAATATAATCCTGTGGACTACAGCTGAAAGCCATCCAGTGCCCTCTGTAGCATGCAGATTCTAAAGTCATTTACTTCCTACTATGGAAGCACTGAAATTATGACAGAGCCATCTGGAGTGCTGAAGCTCTGAAGATGATCAATGGGATCTCTCTTTGTTTGAGAAAAACCCAAACAACCACCACCATGAACCAGGAACTTTAGTATCGGTTTTTGCCCGTTAGCTAAAAACAAAGTGTCAGCCAAGAGGCAGGAAATGGATTAACGCATTCAGAAGAAGGCAACCCATTGGCATTCTCATATTCTTTGTCTGCTGTGAAAGTAACACTTAGTATTAACTTCATTTCATAACAGTTAAATGGCATTTGTCACTGTTAGATGTGACAATCATCTGTTCTGCTCCCCTGCCTTTTTGAACTGTGAGTTCATTTGCTGGTATATGTCAGTTAATCAATTATTTTATGACTCTATTTTATATTTCCTTTTTATATTACATTACAAGCAGAGGGAAAAGAAAAGGAAATCTGGTCTATAAATCAACTGTCTACCCAACAGTTATGGTGCTACAGTATACCTGCAGTGATCGTATCCTTGAACCAGTGGCAGAACAGAAATATGCTGTGAATTAAAAAGAAATAAACCAAAATACAAAGAAGGCCTACTCAGGAAGAGTGGAATTTAGTAGCAGGAATTGCTATTTACAGCCAGTCATTTAATAACTTATCCATGTACAGGAGAGAACATGCTCTGCTCCCTCCCTTCATGCTGAACGTGATTCACAAAAATTTTTTATGAGATGTATATCTACAAAATGAAGTGGTTTTTTATTCTCTCCTTTTACCTCCAATTCTTTAACAGAACAGCAGGATCATTAGAATCTCTGTATTTTCTCTTCTTCTCAGCATTTCAGAAATGACACAACAGGCTGAGAGAAATATCTTTATTTTCAGATGAGAAAATCTTAAGGTACAGAAGTGGGCAGGATGCTTTCTCTAATCTGTTCTGCTCTCAAGTGTTACACAAAGTCCTGGGGAATGCTAAATGAGTCACTGTAGCAGGTGTCATGAAGGATCTGGAGAGTAGGAAAATGAGTCAACTGCAATGTGGTTTTCTTAAGATGAAACCCAACAGGCTGCCAAGGATGAGGAAAAGCCTTGGTTGTTGTACTGTGTCCAGATTCTTTGCTGCTAGACTTCGGTCTGTACCTACAAATTTTGTTTGGAGAAGGCATGCATGGTGATACTCTGTAGGGAAAGCAAAATGCCCTTATGCTACAATTGTATAATATGTCTTACCTGTTGTTATGAAGACCACTGATTTCAGGTGGGTCAAAACAAGAAATCAAATTTTCTTCATAATTTTGAGGATGCAAATACCAAACAGGTTAAAAGAAAAATGACAAGTGCATCACTCCAGTTTCATATCAATATAATAGTAGCCATTTTTTTAAAGTAAGGTATTGATCTTCATTCTAATAATTTCTGTAGGGACACATTGTTCTGTATTTCTGTTGCACAATTTTTGGCAAATTTATCTGTGGAAATATACATTAACAGATTATGTGATGATGAAGAATATACTCAGTGGATCAAGAAAACTTTCATCAGGCAATAGTTTTTATTTTTAATTTGAGAAAATGTACTTGTATCTGCACAGGCTGATCTCTGCTGTGCCATTAGTCTGTGCTGCCCAGGCTGAAGTAACTCTTGTGTTTCTGAGACTGCACTTAGTCGGCATTTGTCATTCTGTGCTTCATCGTACTGCGCTATGTACACAAGCTCTATGCAGTCTTTATTGTTGTAAATGCCATACTTTCTCAAACCCTGCAACAGTTTGATGGCATCTTCTACACAGTTCTACCACTAACTATTCAAAGTAAGTATTTCACTCTTCAGTGATTTTTCTTGGAAATATAAATAAAGTGTGAGAAAATGCATTTGTGTATGAAGGTAAACTACAGCAACAATTGTTCTTGATAACAGGAAACCAAAGCTAAATCCTTTACTGTTTTTCCACCACTCGTTGATGAAGTAAAGTGACCACATAGATTTCATGATTATTACTTCTTCCTGGCTAAGAATGATTCAGGATGAGAGTGTCTCCAAGCTGCTTATTTTTTTCTGCACAGCAGCAATAATTCACCTTCCATTGTGTCCTCATGAGGCTGAGCAGAACTTGTCTGCCTTGGCCCTGTATTTCTGTGTGCTCCAGCCCACCCACCATAGGAATGACTCTCCAGTGAGAGTTATTTAAGAAAATTACTCTCTTCTACCTTTTGATATCGCATTTCCACTGACAAGGCCTAAAGACAGATACAAGACTCCAGATGTGACCTTCTGAGGACTGAATTGCAAGGGAAATAATAACAACTTCCTTAATCCTGGTGATTATGTTCTTACTAATTAATGCAGGTCAATACGCTGTTAGCCTTTGGTGTCGCAACAGCACACTGTGACTTGTGACTTTGTGAGGATGACCAGAAGTAGATGGATTTCCCAGTGGCTACTCTAGCACTACAAGGGGAAGGAGTGAGACATTGTGTTTACCCTAAGTAATTACGAGAAGTTTGAAAATCAGTTCATTCAGAGGCACCTAGAAGCAATAAGATATCTCTTGCCCTTGCCATGACCTGTGAAAGCTCCAGGCAGAGCTAAAGTACTTGCAAGAAGAAGGAAGTGATGGGAGCCATTTTAATGAGAAACTGTCAAAAGGGCTGAGGCAGTAAACACTTGTTTGAAAAGATCAGATAGTACCAATGTCTTGCCCAGAATAAAAGGGAGGAATCAGAGAAAGCTTGCAGAAGGAACTGCAGTGTTAGCATTCTATTCTTATACAAAGGATTACAGTGCAAAAACAATGATACACTATGAAGTCTTTTAATTAAATTCATAAAATTAAAATATATCTAATTTCTTCTAGACAGGTGCAATATATTTTCGTTAATCACAAGAACTCAGCAAAATATTCAGTGCTGATCAGTTGTTTTTCTCTTGTATTTTAGCAGAGGAAATTGGTCTGACTTGTTAAAAGCAGCTCTTGGTGGGACTTTGCTGTCAAGACTGGAGGCTCGTCAGCACAGTGATGATAGTGTGCATAACAGGTAGATTGCTAACTAGTCAATTTTTAAGATAAAAGGATTAATATTTGTTGTAGGTGACAAATATTCACAAACTGCAAGTGAGTAGACAGATGCCTAAGAGAAACTTAATCAAAACCTGTTCATCCAATCAGCTCTGGCTTTAGAGTATTTAAAAATGATAGTTCAAGACCTCCTGTTGTTAAAAGTACGCGTTCAGGAGCAGCAGAATCAGGTACTCCCTAAGGAAAGGGGAGCTGAATGGCAAGGGTGATGACAAGGTACAGTACTGAATGTCTTTAACTTCTGGCAGTATGGCATGAAGTTGTTTGCTACAACTTAGTCGAGCTTTTTCAGTGCTCTATCCCAAGAGTCTTTGCTTAATTTTCACGAATAAAAAAGGGTGAATCCTCTTCCTGCTTCGAATTTGGGAAATAAATTGAGCTTGCAAACTGCAGAACAAGCACCTTCTTTTCTCCTTGCAATCTGGTTTATTCAGGTACTTTAAAATGAAGCCTATTCCACATACAATCAAAGTGCAAGCTGCATTTCACCCATGTCACTTTGTCAATTCTTCCATTCTAATCTCATCCAAATGGCTTAGAGATTTATACAGTATATAGACACACAGAAGTAAACAAACAACACTGATAAGGCATGCTCTCTGACTTGCATTGTCTGTCAGGCAATTGAATGAGATAAGAACCTGTTCTGCTGTTACACACTGTATACCACTTACTGCAGAACTAGACCCCACTATGTGAGAGAGAGCAACATACCCTCATAAAAATCATGTATATCCATGACCTGCCAATCTGGAAAGACACATCTTTCAGAGGAAAAATGTTACCAGCATAACTAGTAGGAGAGTTTTAGAGAAAGCAGACTTAAATTTGAATATAATTTTGCTTATAACTTGGATTCACATCAGGTTCAACTCTTCTTAATCTATAAATCCATATAATTTGTAGCCTTATACAAATACAGGGTGATATTACTACTGAACAAGGTAGTTGGTACAGCTGTCGGAACTTAGCAAAAGAGTTTGCCAAGAAACTTTGGCTGTCAGCAATACACCTTGTGTTGCAAGCAGTCAGAGGGATGGAAAGACACAAGGATACAGAATTTGCAAGTACAGCTGCAAAACAATATGTGGTGAAGGTGTTCTGCATTATAGAAACTCATCAAGATCTACTTCCAGTCTCATTAACTGTCTCCAGATCTGTTGGAGAACGTGAATGTCATGAACATAAACAATTTGCATAAGAAATGTCCAAGCTATGAATTGGAAACAAGATTAAAAGAAGAAACAGGCGTGTGTAATTGTCCATCCCCTGTGGAGATTAATATCACACATTACATGGAAAATCAGATTTTGAAATGAGGTTAACAGAAGAATTAACCAGAAGAGGGAGTGAGCAATACCTCCTACATAGTACCATGTTCACCACCATGTCTTTGCTGCCTTTTAGAGGCTATTCTGTCTTGAAAAATTATCCTCAAGAGGGCTGCAGGATTTGTTACCTTGCTACATTTAACACATTTGCTAACAACAACAAATTGATTTTTATTTATCTGGCAAAGCAAACCTTGGTCTTTCCCCCTAATATTTAATCCTCCTCAGCAATGTAAATAATGACAAAGACACTAGCAGATCTGATTAACCTGCAAGTTCCTTTTTAAGCAATGAGCAATCAATACCAGTACCAACTCCATTAAATAACCCTTATCACTATTTGAGTCAGCAGATGCAAGAACACAAGTGTATGCTTATTTTTATTATAGTGATTTGACAGTAGTCTAGTTCTAAAATAAAAAAGGTAAAAAAAAAAATAAAAATCCAGATTCTGTAGACTTTAAGAATTATTTATTAGCCCAGCCATGCATTAGGTTAGAACATTTCCCTTTCTGACAACCCAAGGAACATGTTTTGCTCTTAACACTGCATTCAATGTAAATCAGCTTTTTAGAAGTACATCTGTAGAACATGGTGTTCTTGAAAAGTTCTAAATGTCAGCCTCCATCAGATGAAATTCTTCTAATTATCTACAGAACAGGGGTTGAAAGCATACCATTGCTGACCTATCAATGTTTTAAACTTAATCTGAAAAGCAGTATTTCTACATCACAGATTATCTCAGTTTCCAAACTAGTGATTCCTTAACTGGAACTACTGGCAAGGAGCTATGTCTCACTGTTAGTCCTTGAAACTTTCGTGAACTCTTAGTTATCAAAATTTTAATTGTAGATATTATGAGTGGACTATTCATGGACTTCTTAGAATAGCATTGCAAGCCACAGCCAACCAACCATTCCTAAAATTCTTTTAAACATTTGTTTCTCTAATTAATTTGGGAAACAAAGTAGCTAAATAATGTTGATATTTCTCTTCAAATTGGTAGATGGCCACATAGCCTACAATTTTGGGCTATTCTGCAATATGATATTCTTCTGTTCTCAACTGAAAGGAGATATCCAAGAGATGAAGATTATGTTCCTATAATTACAGTATCTTCTTATGAAAGCATTGTTCAGATGACATCCCTCAGAAGCTTTGGTAAAGACAGGTAACTTCTTGTGACAGAGACTACTGATAACTTGATTCACTGTAGTTACTAGTTTGAGATTTCCAGACTCATAGCAGTGTGGGCTGATGGATATCTGGAAACTGATATCTTAATACCTTGTGTAAAAAGATGAGAAAATATGTGTCACATGTCACAGCAGATGATGCCAAGATAGGACACAGGCCCTTGGTCTCCTGAAGAAAGTTACCATTAGACAGAGCAACTATGGAGAAGTTGCTGGCATATCTCCTAGCTTGCAAGGACAGCAGCTGTCTTGTGTCCCTGATGACTCAATTCAAAGGTGAGAGGTTCTGTGCTATTCATAGCACAAGGATGAGATCCTTTGTTCTCTTAAAGCTACTGTATAGCCTGTTTTAGAAAACAAAACTGTAAATGGGTCATACAGTGCAGCTAGATAACAGGTACTCAAAACTGATGAAACATAATGCTTCCCTCTTCATACCCACAAAGCATATTTAACTTATGCTGCTCACAGGAGCATGGTAGCCTTCTAGGAGGTAACACTGAAATTCACAGACTAGGGTGACTTTTAGGAAGTAATAGAACTTTATATTAAAGTCCCAAAATCCACATTTCTTTTGGCTGTGATCAGTAGACCATGCTTTTTTTTTGTATTTAGTTTAATTCCATAGAATAAATTTCATCTTATTCCAATAGCATATAAACAAATAAGAGTCTAAATATGCCAAGATGGGCCAGATTCTTCTACACCATATATGCTCATCTCTGTTCAGTTATCTGCTCACTTTCCATATATATGAGTACAAGCCTGAAAGCCTTTTAGCTGTAGAACTCTTTAGGTCTAGGCTAAGAGTGAATTGCAGAGGTGAAGAGAGCAGGTAGGCAAACGTCCTCTGTCACCCTCCTCTGTCTCTTGAGTTTAACTCAGTTCTTATTACTCCCGCTCCATTCAACTGCATCGTATTGATTCCTATCTCTTATAAATCTTCATGCTTTAGGATTTGCATCAGTTGTTTACTATTTGCAGTTTGAGAGAACTGTGATTGGTGTGCGAAGAACAGAGTCTTATCCATATTTTCTGAAAAAAAAAAAATTTAAAAATTACTCAAAAAATCTGCTTTTTGTCTCAATTAATAGTCCATTGGTCTTTAGAAGTGTAATGCATTGGAAGATAGAGAGAATATACTAGGAGTTAAGCGGCAAGATGTATTGATAATATTAATCCACAAATGGTCAAACTGGGATTAATCCAATTTGACTATTTATGCAGTCCTTCAGAAAGTTAATAAAGGGTGTAATTTTTTTTTAAATAATTTTAACTTAATTACTTCCAAGAATGGTGTAAGCACTTGGTCACTTACTGCCTCTGAAGCTAAATTCAAAAGGTTGTATAGTAGCAGGACACTTTCATAATCAGTTGAACTGGAAGAAGAAAAACATACTCAGCTTAATATTACCTACGTAGATTTAGGTGATTATTCAAACCAGTTGTCTAGGCTTCTCATCATTCAGTGGCTCTGTCTTTGTTAGAGAGTCACTATTGCTTGCAACAATCTTCATCCCTGACCCCAGAGAGAACCCCCTGAAGCAATATATACTGATTTAAATGAAATCCTTTCAGCAATTTGAATCAGAACTGTTCTGCTTCTCTGGTAATGAATACAAGGAGATTTTGGTAAAGGAGTTACAGCTTCTGCTTGATTGAATATTCAGGGGAACAACAAAAATGATGTTACACAAGGGACAAACTCATCCTCAGGTTAGAACCTGTAAACTGAAGTTAAATAGAAAGTTTGAAATTAGGCCTGCATGGCTTGAGGCTTTTGATCATTGGAAGATGCTCAGAGAAAGCAAACAGAAAAATTACAAAAACTTTTCTCCACTGTAATACTTTGAGTTGTCTGCAGAGACATAGACTATCTCCATCTCGTTGAATATGCCAAAACGCTTTAGACTCACATTCAGAGAAGGCACAGGCACAGAAACCTGTCTTGTAAGTTGTTGCCCATTGCCTGCTAGCAGGAATTGTTCTCCCAGAAGAGAGAAGCATATTTGCCGTTGTTCATTTTAGCACACAACATTTCCTGTTGCTACAAAGGGGAGAGGAATAATTTTGTTAGATTTGAAAGAGGACATTAGAAATAATGTACCTGTGCACAATGTATGTGCAAAAGTGAAATCTTGATGAAGCTCTGTCCCTGAGGTTTCCTTTGCTCCTGTTGAAAGATCTGTCTGCTGGTGATACAAGTAATGTATCAACAGTGAATGGCCCCATGGCCATTTTCAGCCAAAACTAAAGTCAGCAGTTCAGATTGAGGAACCTTGGAGTCCTAGAAAACCAGTATTTCCAGATTCTATGCCATGAAGCTGTGAAAGGCTAAGTCAAAACCAAAATTATCAGGTCTTTAGTCTTTGTGCTGGTTTGACTGTTAACCAGCAGGGGAAATTAACCCCACACAAAATACCTCGAGAGATTTTAGGTCAAAATTACAATTTTAATAAAAAATAAGTTAAAATAAATGCAGTAATACAGAAACACTGGCTTAAACAAACCAACAGAGTCATGGTACAACCTGACACCCTGTTGACCAGGGTGGTAGCAGCGTAGTCCAGTTAGGCACTGGTCCTGCAGAAAGGCCTGGTAGTCCAGTCCCAGTAGTGGAGTGGAGTAGCTGAGTCCAGTTCCGAGGAGTGGAGTGGAGTGGAGTGGAGTGGAGTGGAGTGGAGTCGAGTTGAGTCGAGTTGAGTCGAGAGTCCCGTCGAGAGTGGAGTCCCAAGAGTGGAGTCCCGAAAGTCAAGGGTGCTTTCTCCCAGCCAAACCCCTTGTTTTATGCTGTGTTTCTTGGTTGGCACCTCCCCCAGGGGCAGGAACTTTCACAATGGAAGAGGATCTTCCCGATGTTCTATTGGTTGCTTCGGTAATGAGCTTGGATGGTCTCCATGGTCCTCTGAGCTTGGATGGTCCTTATGGTGTTCTGACATTCCAACTCCAAGATTGGGCCATTAACCAGGATGGGTGGTGCTAATGAGCCATTAGCTGAGATCAGATAATCAGGATGGGTGGTGCTTGCTGTCGGCCGGAGTGCTTATCTCAGTTGAGATAAGGAGTCCCTCAGTGACCAGGTGTGTAACTGAATTTATCCAGTTTTTGTGGGTGATAATAGAATATATGACTAACCTAGGACAGTCTTGCATGGAATTGGGAATCTAGACACCTTGAGATGAATTCAATATAATGCACTTAGGTGAGTTCACACTCAGTTCAGCTCATCTAGAAAGTACATTTTCATGTTTCCAACATCCTACTTTTGCTCCACTCGAATAAGTGGTTAGTTTGGAGAGGAAGCAAAACAACAAGAAGAAATAACTACCTTTTTCATCATTGAGCATATTTGGAAATGAGAAACAAATTTGTATTAATTTCTAGACAAACAAAAACATTATTTGCACCTTGAAAAATTCTTTAGCTAATATTCACATAAAGAATACCCACCTACATGTAACTGTTTTTGAGTTTTCACTAATTTTTTCTCTCCTCATTTTTAATCAGAGACATGCTTTGAAACACTCTGATGAGTTAGATCAGCCTTGTGATAATAACTGTGTTGGTCTACAGCACCAACTGGGACTTCCCCTGGCTTCAGGGAAGTTGCTAGGCTACTATCTTAAAGAGACAACTCACTTGATTAATTGCAAATACAGATTGCTTTATGAAAAAGTTAATACATTTATAACAACAAAGTCTGAGGAAATAGCAGACTGATTATCAGAACTTGCAGTATTCCCTGAATACAGGATTAAGGAACAAAAGTGCAGCCTTTAATAACATTTGCAAGTCTGTGCAAACTCCACTCCTGCTTTCAGTGATGTGGTACTACCATGCTACTGGTAAATCATCATTTCATCCAAATCACAAAACATTTGTTTCTAGAGTGTGATATCCAAAATAAAGATTACCTCACTCACTTTTTACTAATGTAACTGGCAAAGAACTGCTGTAATATTCTAGGGTCCCTTTAACCCAAATGTGCCTCGGGGGAGAGTATATGTCTGGTATGTGATTGCACTGAATGTCAGACTGCTGATACTTTGCTTTTTCATTAAATATCTTATTACTTGAAACTCTTCAAAGGGCTAAGCAGCTTTCATTCCTCAGATCATGCAGTGATTTTATGAATAAATATAATATGGTAATATATACGATAATTAAAAATATATACTTTAAAAAAAATGTGAGCACCTGGTTTCTTATGAATAGACCTTTCAGAAATTATTTTAATTTCCATGAAATTTGTTGACAAAAATTGGAAAAGAAAGTCTTTGAAATTTTCTTTGCCTTTTTTTTTTAAAGCTCTTTTTTTTTGTTTGCAAAGAAATCCAGTGAAACACCCAAACTCTCTTTGATGTTTCAGTATTGCTTAGAAATCTGAGAACATTTAAAAAATACTTTTTGGATTTTTAAAAGCTACTTAAGGCAAATCAAATATTTTCAAGGAGTTTTACATGTAAATCTTTATATAAGCAGCAGGCAGCTGCTCAACCTGCTTCTGATTCTTCCAAAAGCTTCATTAATAACTTGGTTTTCCTTTAAAACTCCAAATAGAATGTCTACATATTATTTGGAGTTTGGCTTCTTTTTTGTGGTCACAGGAATGTGAATGCATTAGATTCTCACTGGTAGACAGACCCCAGTCTAGCCAGGTGATGTTAAGAAATGAGCAACCTGCAATGAACTGAAAGAGCAGGTGAGGGAGTAACAGCACAGCACAAAGCTTCAGTGGGCAGGCTACTGAGTAGAAAACATTGAAAAAGCTCTGGAAGAAATGTGACTTTTAAACTCAGACCTATGGAGCTTGAAATCCTTGAGAAGATACCGGCACAGAAAATCTTACTGTTTAATATGCAGTGTAAGGCTGACTTGAGGATTTCTTTAAGTTGTGTATGTTTATATGTGTTGGGAGTAGATGACAGGGCACCTACAAGGCTCCAGTGTATTAATTGTCTTTATGTGAAAGCCAAGGAAGTAAGATGCAGATCCTCTTCTGGTGCTGAAAGGCAGTGGGGAGAATGCAACACCATGTGGTCCTGGTTACTTTAGATCATTTGTAGGAGACATATCATCTTTTTGCAACACATGATAGTGTTCCAAACCCCTTTCACTCTCAAACAAAACTGGAGAAAGTTTGTTCATACTCTGTAAAGGCTGGGGAATGTAACATAGTTTGGGGGCTATCTTGCTTAGCCTTTTACTGAAATTTTCCTTAGAACGAAATATATTGCCACAGTCCTAAGAAAGAGCTGAGCTGTAAGCACTCTGTAAAATAGGGTGTTATGGCATAATACAGCAAGGAGAAGGATGCCGGTGGTGGAGCAGAAGGACTCCACTCCTATTTTGGCCTTATGAATGTGAAGATGTTTGGGAGTCATAGCACTTAGGGTCTGCTTTATCGGAACTAAAATTCCATCGAGATGTGACTGAAGTCTGTGGATTCAACAGATAAATATCGAAAGAAAGATTAGTTGAGGGATTGTTGAAGGATTAAGATCAGTTTTAGGTGTAAATAAGAATACATCTTGGCAAAGTCCTAAAACGGGTCCAATGAGAGATCAAGTATTTTGTATAACAACTTGTTATGGGTTAGGAAAAATGAAATTTGTTTCCTTTCCCTCAGGTACTAGGCAGGCTGTGTAGATGGGGAGGGGCTTGCCGGGAATTGATGGGCGATACTTAAGAACAAAAGGGAGTTATCTATCCAGCCGCATTCCACGCTAACGACAGAGAATGGACGATACTTAAGGACAAAAGGGATCACTTGCCCAGCCCAGAAGCCAGGACAATTCCCCCAGTTAAAGGAAAACAAAGAGCTGGAACTATTGGCAAGTAGGTTGATTCCCCAGAGGCTGGACCATCGCGAGGAAACTGCCCGAGACTTGGGCGAGAGGTGGGTGGAGACCGGGCTTGCTTGGCTCTCTTGGCTCGGGGTGAGGATGGTCGTGTCTGCAGCGAGTGCTGGTTTCACTCCGGGAACACTGCTACACTGCGACGTTTCCACCGGCTGGCTCCAGAGCACGGATACACTGTGACATCTCCGAGGGTCCCGCAGCGGCACAAGTTACAGAGTTACGCTGTAACCAATCGCCGCCCAGGGCTGCTCGTCTCTGCTGTTCCTGCCTTCTGCTGGTCT
>VZRJ01005255.1:393560-442818 GCA_013397565.1 Ptilonorhynchus violaceus
ACATATATATATATATATATATATAGTTATATAACTCTAGTAAAGAACTGTTATTCTTTTTACCACATCTTTACCTGAGAGCCCTGTAATTTCAAAGGTACAGTAATTCGGAGGAGGGAGGGAGGTCATCCTGTACTCAAGGGAGGTTTCCCACCTTCCTTAACAGACATCTGTCCTTCAAACCAGGACACAACTAAAAATATATTCTAGGTGATTTCTTTTCAAAAATAGATTTTCTTTTAAAAGTTAGAATTCACTAATATGGAAAAAACCATTTGGATTGGTAATGAGTATTACTTTGGGTAGGTGAAGGGAGAAATTATTTTCTGATTTTTCAGATATATTTTCATACCATACTGGATAAACATTTTTTTTAAAAATAATACTCTAAAATCCGTCTTCTGCTATTCATGGAATAAGATTCATCAATCTTACAGGGCCACAAACACTTGGTTTCTGCATATAAAAAACTAGTGCTCACATGTAACTAACAGGGTAAACCTGTTGCATGGTGGTATAAGATGCAGCTGTAGCACTTCTACTTACTGGCTGAATAGTCAGAGGCGCAAAATTTTTCTTCAGACTGCTAAACATAATGTTATACAATAAAAATCCTCTTGCTGTTGATACTCTTTTTGTCTTCCATTTTCAAATACTATTTTTCTGGTAAATTTTAAGATTTCTTGGGTTTTTTTTTTTTTTTTTTTTTTTTTTAAATGGCTCCACTATTCTGGTTTAGAATCTAAAAAAAATGAGGCTTGACTCAGAGCTGAAAACCATTTACTGGACTCCATTTCAGACCTTTTAATGTTCTAAGATGTGAACTGGCTATTCTTTCAAATGATCTCTGTCTTTTATAAACAAGAAGGAAGAATCATAGAGGAAAATGTAATTTTTAACCCTTCCTTCAGTCTTCCAGCTGCTCTTTTTTGGAATTCTTGGGTCAATGGCCAACTGACAGCTTTGTTGAATATTTCAAGCTGTAATGAACATGTAGATGACTTAAGTCAGCAAAATCGATTCATACATTCAGAAAATAGCATTATTTCTAGTATTTCTGCAGCTGGATTTTCCAGTTACTGTTATTTTAATATATCCAGTTACGCTTGTAAATAGCCTGAAGAGGGAGGTTTGGATTCCTACAAATAGTAAAACTAAGATCTGTTTAAAAATGATGGCACAAATTTCTTATGCTTAAATACTAAGGAAGGGCAAGAATAAGTTAACAAAGCTCTAAACAGCTCTAAACTAAAGCTCTATATCTAAATTTTGAGTAATAGCATTTTTTTCCATTCAATGTGTATGGACAGTCAAGTATTGAACAAAGGTGGACAGGCAATTGAAATCTTTTTATGAGCACTCTCCAAAAACGTGTGAGAAACACGGATCTGAAGTGGTAGAGCTAATGCTCCCTCAGCACAAGGGGATGGTGTAGGTGGCTTTTTAAAGTCTCCTATGCTTATTTTTGTATTCCAATACATGATGTTAGGAGAATGTAACTTGGACTAACCTCATTTAATTTTTGAAGTTCCATCTAACTTTCAAGCTTTGAGCGGAAGCATTGGACCAGATGACCTTATGAGGTTTATTCCAACTGAGTCATTCTATGTTTTTTTCTGTGGATTTATGACTATGAATCCAGATATGTCATGCAAGATGGTTTTTCCTACTGTTTGCTTGCAATTGTGGTATCTTATTTACCATCATTTTCATATCAGAGATAGCCAGATGTTTTCTATGTATACATATATACATACAAGCACACATGGACACAGGTCCATATTACACTCATGTATAGATATATTACAAAGTGGCTTTATATTTTGATTCAAATTGAGAACAAGGAAATCTATGTCTATAGAAATTTTCAGGCATGTCAAAAGGTTCTTGGATTTCACATTCCGAAAACTGAAAATTCAGTTGGGAACTTTAGAATTTTATAATGGTAACACAAGACAGTACAAAAATTTTCAAGAAACTCCAGAATATTAATCTTGCAGTGTTTGGGAGACAGTGAGGCAGATGAAAGGATAGAATGGCAGTTTTGTAATCATCTCCAGTCTGTAGAAAGAGATAAACAAAAACTGCTTCTGCCATACTGTGTCACAGCACAGCCAGTGCTCACTTTGTCCTTTTTCCTTCTTTATTTACTGAGCTGCAATCAGTATAGCAGCTTTAAACAAGCCCTAGAAAAACATCGAAGTCTACCTTTATTTTAAGGAAAAAATAACGGACTCGTCAAAAATCCATGATGTGTTAAGAGATGCCACCAATCTATGTCTAGCCAACCAGCACTGGCAGTTTCTAGCTTGCAAATTTACATCTATAACAATTGTTAAAGTCTAAAGGACTGTATCATCAGTTGGCATAAATCAATGTAACCCCACCAAAGTCAAATTTTAATGAGAATAGAAAGGACTAGCCGTTCTCCTGAATACTGAGATACATTGCCAATATCCTGGTTATTTTTCTGCATACTTGTCACACAGAAAAAAAAAGCCACAGTAAAAATTTTAGCATGTCGGATTACTCGCTTCAGTCTGAACCCCAAATGAATAAATGTTACAACCTTACTGACCTGATGCTTATATTCTTTGTATACCCTGCCAGTATTTTATCCTTGTTCAAGTAGTTGGAATTCCCACAAAAGCATTTGTAGTCACCGAGGAAAAGCCACTGTAAGCAAGAGATTTAAATAATATGTCCACCAAATAAACGTAAAAAACTTATCATTGTGCTGAATGGAATGAATGCTTACTGTGCTGTTTCACTGCTGCTAATAAACCATATCGAGTCAATTTACTCTGTCCATTCAGTAGTCTCAAGGCATCAAACCTGCAGCTTCAGTGCTGGTTTCACTGTTAAGCTGAGAAGGTGGCAGCTGCTGCAGTGAGGGAAAAATATTTTCCCTTTCTGAGCAGGGGATTTTGCAGCGAATACTTCCTTTTGAATCTCTCTGAAGACAAGGGAGAAAACCTTAATTTTAATCAGACCAGCAAAATAAAAATAACCTTTTTACATTCCTTTGCATTACTTGTATTTGTCTCTTGTTAGATAATACTTAAATTGGAAAATATATGTTCTATCTGGAAGACAAATAACAAAACTGAGACCTGCCAACAAAATAGTGGGGTGTCAGTGCTCATGACATTTTCAGTTGTAACTCCTTCATAGGTGTATGTTATCTGCAGTACAATTATTCTTTAACTAGAATATGACTAATCTCTAATGATGTCATATCTGTGATGACATCACCATCTGATGTAACTTGAAATTTAAAGTAAGATATTAATTATTTCAGCTACCCCATTGTTACAGGATGCTTTTAAGGATGCTGTTACACAAACCAGAAAATTACTGAAATTTAGCTGGGATTGCTCTCCTTCATATTGAAAACCTTGCTACCAGTTGTTTAAAAATATTTTAAACTGCATTTCTTTATTTCATTCTAATTAGAATTATATTATAATTAAAGCATTTTAACATTAAGTATATATTTAGATGATATTTTCAGCTCTTGTGCAATGTTTTGCTATCAAATACAAGCAGAATATTGAAGAAGACATTAGCTTCAACTACACTGGGGAGGATGAAGTGTGATAAAGTCATTTGATGTGATTTTCACTTGGAAAACAAATCTTTCTTGTCCAACTATTCAGCATTAAGGAACGGGACAAGAAACAGCAAAAAGTGTCTGCAGACTCCAGCTCATTAATTCAAGGATTACTTAGGTTATTAATGACCTTTTTGATGTTTAAACCACTAATTCATATTGGCTTTGTTTCAAATTATGGCTTTATGTTACTTACATTGAATTACCAATGAAGGTGAAATCTGCCAAGAAGAAAACACCCGTCTCTATTTCCTGTAGGAAATAACAACAACAACAACAACAAAATATGTTAAAGCAGCCCCAAAACTGATAGCCATCTTTACTATTTTACCTCATGGCCTCCTTCAGCTTCTTGCCATATGCTAAAAGTTCATTCCCTGATGAGCCTTTGAGCTGTCAGTCTGTCTCTCTAGCTTTTCTCTCATTTTCTCTTCAGTATAAATGGCTATTTGCTGGAAATTGCTTTATATCTTGTCTGACCGTTTGACTGCAGGGCATAGTTAGTTCTCATGTCTTCTATTAGAAGGACAGTGGACACAGCAGGCAAGCTAGGCCAATTAAGTGGCCACTACCATTAAGATTAACCTTTTAAAAGTCTGAGCATTATGTATTAGAACATATTTGGTACTGAATCAGTACCTCGGGGCAAGAAAAATGCAATTGAATCACCAATTTTTCACTTTTTTCCCTCTGTACAAGGGTGAGGCCAAAGTGTGTTTTGAAGGGCACAGTCATTGGCTTGTGGATCAGTCACCCAGCTATGTCACATCAACAGGAGAAAGTGAAAAAAGCTCCTGATTTGACTGCCACCAGTGCAGCTTATTAACGGTAATATTCTTCTTTTGAAAAGTCCGGTGTTGCTTTATATTGACATCAATCTTCTAAATGTTCGTAGCTTTGGGATAAATTTTCACAATTTTAAATATGTATCTGAATATCCAATCCTTTCCTCCTTTAATTCATCTTACTAATAGTCCTGCTTTGGGAATAATATGTTCGTTTTTCATTTTCTGCCCTTGTCATATGCCATTTCATTTGGAGGAAAAAGCATGGCAGGGGTAGTATCCCTGTGTCTGTGTTTCTCTAGATGGTGCCCTGTGCCATATTGTTTAATTCTTATTATTCTTGCCTGATAATCTGATTTCATACAGAAGGAAGAAGTTAACTCTCTGGTGAGTTCCCACTGATACCTTAGTATGTCCACAGTCGATAAATTTCTGTTCATCCCAATGTGTTTAGCCAGAAATGTTGGAAGGAGAGAATCACTTGTAGTGTCATTTCCTGCAACAGAGCAAAGAGCAGTAGACTTAGTGGGACGGGTTTCCTCTGAGCTGTGTCTGTGACTGGGTTCCCTGGGTACACTGTAGGATCAGGAGCTTCTGAAGGTAAACTCACACTATCCTCACTTACCACACTTTGGTTTTCATTGTAGAGTCTGTGAACTTGATTTGTTTTGGATGAAACAAAACCAAACCAACTTGTAATAGGAATTCCATTCACAAGACCGAATTTGAACTGAAGACCACATACCTGCACTATATGTTTATATAGGTATACAGCTATCTGGTCACCAGCTCGATTTCTTTACTCTGGCTGAGTGATAGTGCCTGCTGACACAGGTGTCTTAGTTGCTTAATCATAGAATCATAGAATGCTTTGGGTAGGAAGGGACTTCTAAAGATAATTTAGTCTAAGCCCCCTACCATAGGCACAGGCACCTCCCATTGAACCAGGTTTCTCAGAGCCCCATCCAACCTGGCCTTGAACACTTTCAGGAGTGGAGCATCAACAACTTCTCAGGGCAACTGTTCCTGTGTCTCACCACTCTCACAGTACAGAATTTCTTCCATATATCTAACCTAAATTTCCCCTCTTTCAGTTTGAACCCATTACTCCTTGTCCTATCACTATAGTTCCTGATGAAGAGCCCCTCTCCATCTTTCTTTAGGCTCCATTCAGATACTGGAAGGCTGCTGTGATGTTTCCATGCAACATTCTCTTCTCCCCTCTTCTTATGGTAAGGTGTAACTCTCCCCTGAAGTTTCTTTTTTGACGGGGACTTCATGAAGAGTGTTTCATGTATACCTGCTTGCCTGCTTTTTATAAAACTTTATTAAAACTTTCATTTGGTGATTATTCCTGAAAAATTTGCTTGAAGTTCATCAATGGATTCAGAAGGTATCAGGGAATAACCTAGCAATCTCATGTGCAATGAGATGTGACATTGGTAAACTCTCTCTTCAGAAGACCAAGATGAACACTATGCATGTAGTTCTAATAAGACTTATATTGAGAATCGTGACAAGATCAGCAAGGGACACACTGGTGATGGGAATGGGGAAATGACTGGACATTTGCCCACTAGAGACAGAAAAGATCAAATTTAAACTAAAAGGTTATTCTACCTGAATAACTTATTCTACTAGAGACTGATATCTTTGTTTAATTAGACTATGTTGAACAAAACACTTTTTTTGAAAAGTAATAACTTTTTTTTGTGAAAAAAATCACAAATTTTTTTCACAAAAAATATGGTTTTTGTCGTTCACTTATCAGATTGCCTTTCAAAAGCTAAAATCTCCTTCTATTTTATGTTGGTTTAGACAGTGAAACTCAAATAATCTCTTCTCCATCCTTAGTATTTTCTTTGAAGTTTTTAGCAAAAACCTCACAAAGTCTGAGGTAAAATATACAGTGCCTTTTTTGTTTGTTTGTTTGTTTTTTTTTTCCCCCAGGGGATGAGAAAGCAAGCAAACTCTGTTTCTCAAGGTTCTTCTGTTCAGATCACCATTATGTAAAATCAGTAGCTTTAGTTCCACATATTCCTCCTTGCATCTGTGCCAGGCCCAAAAGCTCAGCTTCCCCCAGATTTGAAACTAATGTGGGTTAGGGAAACAATTATCTATTTTCTGTCCTTCCTTCTTCCCCCTGCCAACAGCACCTTTATTCACTGTTTTTTTCAGATCTTATATTACTAAAGTAAGTTATGCTTCTTTAATGAAGCAAGGTTCTAGCCATATTTTTTATTGTAGCATTAAAATGTTTTGAGATTCAGATCAGTTTTAACAGTCTTTTAAGCATCTAAGTGTCTTTTCCAGTGACGATATAAACTTTAATATTGCATATGTTTTCCCCTTGTTAAGCTGTTTTATTAACACTGAATCAAGTGTTCATGCAGCAAATGTCAAGTTGAGAACTAATATGCTATGAAAATAAAAAAAGGTGAACAGAGGAAAATAATGTCCAAAGAATTTTCAGGTAAAACTGTGATGTTGAACTACTTCCTCTGACACGCTTTTTTTTTGTGGGGATCAATTACAACTCTTTACTCCTGTTTGTTTCAAATGCATTATTGTGCAGGTGAATACAGCGCTTGCGTGTCTTCTGTTCTCTGAACCTATTCCACAAACTAAAGGCATAACAAGAACCATGTTTGGGGCAGCTCAGCACACTCTGATCTCCAGGTAGGCCCTCATCTGTCAGAAGCATTTCTATCTCTTTACATCTGCTATCCCCACTTGGATGTCTCTGATATCTTAGGATATGTCAGACAGCACAATGAACTCAGCAACTGAATTGAGAACTTGCTGACTACAAGAGAGTGAACTGACTGTTATCTAGAACTTGCTGAATGTAATTTCTAGATCTCTTTCCTCTGTTATGAAGACTGCTGGGTTACAGGTAGAAACATAGTTTTAAGCATGTGTCCCATGTTAGCTGAAGCCTTCTGTTGGGGAGAACAACTCTCAGGAGATGGCCTTTTTAGCAACGTTTTTCCATGAAAGGCCTTCCAGAAACTGATTAGTGTTTGCTCTATTATTTATATTTCAATAATATACCCTATGTAAAGTCTGATTTATACATGATGATTTTCACAGTTGCTAGTTAGCAATCTATGCAAACAAAAAGCTCCAGATAGCTATTTATAAGCATTCCTGTTATAGTAAGTAAACCAAATGAAGAGACCATCTTTATACAGCTTACTTAAGTCCTTCAACAATTTTCCATGAAAGATTTGCAACAGCTATAGGCACATGAAACATTTTCCATTACCTTTGGGTAAAATGGATGTGCCTGCCACATTTTTTCCTGACACCATAGCACAGTTGTTTGCACAACACTGATACCATGAAGATGGAAATGGTCTTTTGAATATCACCCAGTTTCATAGCAGATTTAGAAGATGTGGTACTAGAATTGTCAATGTGATGATTTTGGTGGAAGTGAAGTACTGATACATTGCAAAACTTAGTCAGCTTGTGCTGGTTCTAGCAAAAAGAATAGCTGTGTGAGTCAATATTGTGAAAGCAGTGAATCTGTGTTTACTTCCTTTTGTCTAGAGAAGAAAGATATTAGAAAAAACAATTCATTAGCAAGCATATCATTCTGATCTGTAGTTACTTCCTTCTCTTCACAGGAATAAGATACTACAAAAAAATATTTATTAGTGAGAATGTCATTCTGCTTATGTGAGTTTGCAAGCAGAAGAATATATTGAGACTTGGCCAGGAAGAGGTGAAGAAAAGAATAGTGTCAGAGGTAACACTGTGAGTAGATTATTCAGTTGTGCTTGTTACAGGTGCATTTTCTAAGATATAAATCAGGTCAAGGAAGCTTCAGTTGAAACATGTTTGCTGAATGAGCAGATAACTGCAGTGAAAGGATGTAAAGTGAGAGAAATAAAGAGCAACCCACACTGCTATAAATGTAAACTACAAGCCATGTAAATAGCATAACTCCCACTGAGAATGTGACAAGTCTTTCAGGCACTTTTATTTCTAAGCTTTGTCCAGCCCCAGCTATCAGTGTTACAGGTTCTTGCCAGTTCTTAGCAGAAGTTTTATAAAAATTCACACACACATTTCAGAAGCTAATAAATTGACATTCCATTATTATTCCTTTATTAAATGTACCACTAACAGTTTTGAATCCATTGTAATTTGTATCCCATGCACTAAACATTACAGCAGCAGGGTTTGAAATTAGTGCCATTAGGTGGCTTGCCTTGATATGTGTGTGATAAGAAGCAGCCTTTCATTGAGGGTAAAAAAGTGTATTATTTAGTAAACTAAGTGCTTTTTCATTGTTGCTTTTTAAAGCTGCGTCACTGCTGTTAAGCAGCTCAAACTTGTTGGAACCAACTATGTGTCAACTTAGAAAACACGCTTTCTAATGCAATTTGCTCTCTTCAGAAACTGGGGGTTTTTTTTCAGTTTTTATTTTTATACTTTTTGGCTCCCGTCTCATCCTTTCTATCTAGTTGCTTTTGAGTGCAGTAAATGACCAGCGAAAAAGTTTTCGCATGAAAAAGATAAAGTTTCTTGTCTTTCTGCATGGTGCAGAGGTCATGATGGGAGATCAAAGACAGGAAGCAGCTTGTCATTTTGTTAACAGGTACGGGGACTCAGAGCTTTGTTACACTCTACCAGAAGCCATTAGAGACCTGTAATAAGCTAGGAGCACCAGCATGGGGCTTGATTTTAGGCTGGCAATGAGATGTAGTTTTGTTCAGGAATAGACATGAAGAAGGCACTGGCACCTGTTTGGAATACACACGTGTTTTCATATATACATCTGAGTCCATGTGCATATTCCTTTTGATATTTAATTCAACACAGAATAAACAACTTAAAAATTTTGTTGGTCGTCAACCCCCTCACAGCCCTACCCTCATCAAATATAGCAGAATAAAAGATATCTCTCTCCCTTTTTTTTTTTTTCTCATGCTGTCTAGCTATTCTGTGCTTCTTATGAGGTGCAGCACTGACCTGGCCTCCGGCTCTTAAAATTATGGGGAGAGCATCATTTTAAACTTGTTTTTCATTAAAAGATGAATATTTTCTTTCACATTTTCTTGAACTCACTCAGGAATGAGATTCTTGTGATTCATAAAATAATACTACAAATAGTAAATATTTTTCTAATAGATTCTATAGGAATTTATAGTAATTAATACTGAAACCAATTAAATGCCTATGGTACCCTGTTATTTTCCTCTACAATTCATACCATTGGATTTTTCTCTTAAAAGCTAAATCTTCTGAAAATATTACCCCTCAACAGTGGACATCTTTCTGGAAATTGTTATGCAAATCCAAATCCTGCAGACTTCAGAGGGAATCTGTGACAAAAGTGAGACAGGCACAGATACCTCCACTCAGGCAATTCTTTTGATTAAGGTTCTCTACTTTAAAACAGAGTTTAATCAAGGATAGAAAAACCAAAGGAAAACTGCTTTCCAGGTGTGCCTTCTTGTGCAGATGGTGTCCTGCCAAAGAGAATCAAAAGAGACTTAATTACAAGAATGATCAGCAGAGTCAGACAGGATGAGAAATTGTGCGCTCTGATGGAAGGTGTTCATTACAAAACAACAGCTCTGCTTGGCACGTAGGGAAGGATGAAACCACTTCTGATGGATGACAAAGGCTTTTTGAAGACTGCTGAGACCAAGTAATCCATGCTATAATGTTTGAAGCATTTAGAGGAGGTGACGATCACTTGTCCTTTTTCCGGACAAGTCCAAAGCTGCAGGGGAAGCCATGCTGCTCACTTTCTTGGGCAAATGGACAGGTAACAGCCCTTGCCAGCCTGCTTCCTGACAACCTTTAAGACGTTTGAAGGAGTGGCAGCTGTTTTGCAGAGAGGCAATGTTGTTTCTTTATGAATGAAGTCTATTGGCCAAGATAGATCTGAGGCCCTGCCCTGCTGCCTGCTGATGCCACAAGTATGTGGGCATGGTCTCTGAAATTTTGCAGTCTCAGTAGCATTTTGAAACTGCTTTTTGAGGTAATTGAACACACATGACCACGTACCTGTACCTAAAATATTGAATGTTTAGAGTTTAGGCAAAAGCTAGAGTGGGATGTGGAATCCTTCCTCATCATCAAAGTAATGTATCATTTAACTTTGATATTCACTCCTGGCTTTCTCCAGCAGTGAAGATGGTTAAACTATGATTTTGCAACTGACTGTTTGCTACTGCACCCACAAAGAATCCCAATGGGACTCCATTCAAGCACAGCATCTGGCCACAGGGAGCTGCAGGCAGAACAGCCTCATTAGTATGTGCTGAGAGATAAGCCCTGTCTTACTACCTGTCTTGTCTGCTCTGGGACATGTAATCAGTGGTCCATAAACAGTAATGCATTTGTCAAGGTACTTTTGATGAAACAAATTGTAAACTCTGTTAATTGAAATGAGATCACAGATTTTCCTCCATGGCCTTGGGACTGCACAATGATCTGCACTGGCATCGCAGTTGCATGCCTAGTTTGGTGACAAAAAAGGCAAATCTGCAATCAGCTCTCCAGGAAATGCCAGTTTCTCCTTGGATAGCATTTTATTTCTGTTTTTTTCCAGAGGGTTCTACAGACACTATTGAATCAATTTTAGCAAGACCACAGAGTGCACAGAGGCCTAATCCTCTGTAATCAAGGGATAGACTGTCAATGACTTCAATGAGCTTTGGATTTGGCCTAGATGAATGTGGCCTGGGAAAGAAAAACAACCCTTCCAGCAAGCAAGCGGCAAAGTTGGGTTTTAAACACTAGTGAGTGCAACTAATAGCATCCTACTTAACTCCCCAAAAGGGACCCTGACAGCATTCTGAGGCAGTAGGTGGAAGAAAAGGGATTAAAATATTCCAATAAATCTCAGAGCAAAATGGCAAGCAAGAGGAGAAAGGTGATGGAGAAAAAAATCCATCTGTAGAGTGAAAGAGGATAGAGGATGGGCTTATCTCGTCTCATCCTCAGTTTAGCCGTCTTTCCCTTCCTGTCCCTCTCTCTGGACTATTTACTCCAATAAGTTTTGTTGCTCCCAGTACAGGTTCTGTATCTGCCACAGCTCTTTTGCCTGCCTGCCCATTGGCAATTGGCAGGACATACAGCTTATGGCAATACTGAGTCACTAGGAGAAGTGGACTAGCAGGACACCTAAAAATACAGGGAACTCACATTTTACAAACTAATTAATTAAGTTTTGCAATACCTCTGTGAAAAAGGCAAGACTTATTAGACACACTTCTCTTCTGGGAAAAGAGAATGAATAAAGTCAGCTGTATCTTAAGTGTTAATATATTTTTATTATTTGTGTGTGTAGTACATAGTTATAGAACTACAGGCAGCTGAATTTCATGCATCTGCCTGCACAACCTTGTACAAACAACATGAAATCATGGCATGCAGAATTAAAATCCTCTTCTGAAACCACTTGTGATGCATAACCTTGGAAGTATCATTAAGTCAGAAACAGAGTCAAGAATGTGAATGCTTCAGCCTACTTCCACCAAGAAAGGTGACAATGAATAAAATTAAACCCACTGGGGTAAACTCCGTATTGATATGTTATGGTTTTAGCAAGTTATGAAAAATTGGGTTTTCAAGAACAGACAAAAATGGCTTCGCTTGTTTTTCTTCTGATTGCCTGAAAGTTTAGGGTTGATGGACAGGTAGCTAGACCAATGGATAGCTGTCTGAGCCAAAAATGGCTTCGCTTGTTTTTCTTCTGATTGCCTGAAAGTTTAGGGTTGATGGACAGGTAGCTAGACCAATGGATAGCTGTCTGGGCCTCTGTGAATTTACATATTTGGAGCAAGAAGAAGCCGGAAGGGCATTCATCTTAGGGCTCCCCTGCTGCAGGGATGGCAGGCCCCGTCTGGGGCGGCTCCGGCCCCAAAGCCTCTGCTGCTATGTAATCGCTGCGAGCCGCCACCAGTGCACGGCAGCGAAAAAGCCCCTGGGGCCACGTGGCGGCACAGCTCCAATTTTCCAGTGGGGCTTCCTGCACTTCCTGAGTGGCTTGGCTGCCGCTTACTCTGATCTGATCAGAAACCACCGCACAGCCAATAAGAGGAGGCACTGTGAGGAATCTGAAGGTACAATTACAGACGCTAGATCTTCTTCCAAGTTAGAAAGACAGGAGAGTGCTGACGCACGGAGAAAGCAAACACGGTGGCTGCCACAAGGAAGAGATACATGGAGTACTAGAGCTGAGATTTTCTCTTGCAAGTTTTGGTGAGCTGTAATGTGACAGACTATTTCTCTATAATTCATTTTGACGGTACATTGCGGGTATGGAATCCACAGTACAGCCTGAGGGAACTGCCCACGCTGGGCGTATGCATTTGCTGAGGCTTTTGTGATGTTGAAGAAGAGGACTTTTTTACTTCTAGGCTGGAATTGCTCGTCCTTAAAAAGGTTACCCCATGGACTATCTATATATATGACCCACACTAGCCGTTGTGAAAAGACTGCAAGTTGTCGTGGGAGAGAAGTGGTTAATAAAGTTACAGCAGAAGAAAACTCTTTTCTGTGTATAAAGAAAGACTCTCAAAAAACTCCATGTTTGTTTTCCCTTTGCGAGGTCAGTGGGAAGTGGGAAGGTATTTGGGAGAAAGAAAAAGTGTCTGAAGGTGTGCCTTAACATATTTTCATTATTATTTTTATTTTTAGTTCTATTAGTAATAAATTATTTTTTTACAATTTTAAGCTTTGTGCCTGTTCTGCTGTTTAGTTTTTCCATTCTCCTCAGTATCCATATTTCTCCTAGTAAAAATAAATGCTAATTCCCCTGTGAAATCATATCTCGTGGTGTGTCTGTCATATTTCCAGCTAGACCCACGACAAAGGTCTAGCAAGCTGGCAAGTAAGTTGGAAGGCATCAAACAAAATTAGGAAGGTCTCAAAACACCACTGCTTTAGTCTAGTCTTACTTCGGATATTTAGGAAACCAGACATATAATCTCTATCTCAGCAGGAGATCTAAATGCTTACACTCTTTTCTTTCTGTTACTGTCTGGCTTTTTTTTTGCCCAAAGACACAATAACTATTTTAGGGAACTTCATACTGTGACAAGGCCTGTGTTATGGAAATGAAATGAAGACACTCAAGACTGAATTAACAGATGATTGTGAGCCAGGACAGTTTTGGTAAAAACAGTGAGGTGATTTTTAGCAGCATCTAAAACTTGTTTTGCAATGTTGACACAACGATAGACTTGTTTCCTTGTTTATTTGTCTTAATGGACACCTGTTGGACAGTTCAGCTTATCTCCTAACACTTTTTGCCCCAGTAAGTTTGTTCACTCGGTCCTGTAAAGACCTGTCCTGTAAAAGATAAAAGGACAGATCTTAAGTTACATAGTATAAAGTGCACATTGCAAGCAAGAAACTTTCTGTGTGGAGACACATTCCTAGATGGCAGTTTTAAGAACCATAGCCTTGCATCCAACATATGACGTGCACTGGATATTACATAAGAAACAACCCAGTATGCACAAGACCTCCTCATGGAAGACCACTACCTGCAGCAAACCTGCAGGGGCCAATCTATTTCAGAGAAATAGAAAGTGTAATGAAAGAGAACAGAAGGCTAGAATACTGTCTTCATAGTGATGGAAAGGTCTACGTGCTTGAGGCCATGGTTAGTATAAATCTTATGGGGAAGAAATGGCAGCCTATGTGGACATCTTATAGAGCTGGAGAAGGAGCCAGTGCTTAGGGCAGTAGGTAAAAGAAAAGTCCTTTGGCTAAACTGCAGGAGTTCAGATTTCTGTAGGCAACAAACACCTTGTGTCATTGGCCACATCCTTGCACAAGTTGTTGTTGGGCAAAGTGCTCTCTGTCTGTCAGTTATTTATCTGTTTTAAGTTCAGATGTCAAACTTCTGTGCTCCAGTGGCTACAAAAGGATCTCAGTATTTCAGATGTCACTGCTCTGCTCTACATCTTAATTCTGTGTTTAGGGAAGACGGTGAACATCATCTCTTTTAAACACTTCCCTTTCCATTTGAATAAGGAGCTAATTTTTTTCCTGCTCTACAAAGTACTTCTTTAGATTTGTACAATTTCCTAAGCCCACTTAGGAAGCCCAATTTCCTAAGTGGTGTGGTGGAATCTAATAATTCTACTTAGGATGAAAGGCCACAGTTGTGCCCAGAAGTAACCGCCAACATGCTCTAAGGCATGCAAAGCTTTCCAAATCTCAGATTTGTTCTTCTCAAGGAGAAAAGATACTTGAAGTCAGGACACAAACTCTATTACTGGAATTCACAGTTTACTTAGGAACATGTACCATAACTATGAAGCAGAAAATACCTCAGTGAAACAATGCACCAAGCAGATCTGCACTGCTTTGCAAGATCAGTGTCATAGACGTGATTCTGAATACAAATAAAGAGCAACACAATTATAAGCGAATTAGGAAAGTCAGAAATAATAAATGAATTTGCTACAAGTAGCAAAGTAACACATTGCATAATTGATTTTAGTGGACTTTTACTCTTATTGTGTGAATATTTCATTTTTGCATATTGGCCTGGAGACTAATCCTCTGTATCAACCTGTTAAGTTTCAGCTTTTAAAGTTCAGATGCTTCCTGCATACACTGAACATCTAACCCCTTTATGTTGAGCACTTTTTAATCCTTCCACAGGTAAAGGAAATGAGCTGATTTTGCTCACATTTATCGAAAAGAAAATAAATTAAAAATATTCACCTTTTGGCATAGAAAATCTGAATAAAAAAGCAGAACTTTCCATCTAGGTGTATATATGTGTGCAAATACAGAATTTTAAGAAGAATGTTAAAATAATATACTGCTACGGCCCAATTGTGAAATTGAACTATAAACTTCTGTATCAGCGCAATGGAATACCCTCACACTGTAACCCATTTACTATTAACAAGGTTTATGCTTGGCAAACAACTAACAATCCTCAAGTCTCTGCCCAGAAATACTGAACACCTACCTTAGATATTTGCCTTATTTGTCCAGTCACAATTTTTGAATCTTCAAATGAAGAAAGGAAATCATTATTAAGGAAAGGAGTTTGGTAACATTTCTCAGAAATACATCACTAGGAACTATATTAAAGCATTCTCTTGACGGTGACTTTGGTAAAAGTCTGCTAACTTGGCTCCCAGCCTACTGGTGTTATCCAGCTCGTGCGGGTTTATTTTCTGCATTGCTTTCCCTTTCCCTGTTTCACTAGCTGTGGCAGTGAGCTGTGGTGGTGGGCAGGCCTGTGAACCATCTCTTACAAAGTGCTTTTTGGTCCAGTTCAGAGGCTCCATTATTTAACCTAGCCAAGGTGATTTGAACTTTATTTAATAGGTTGGTACATTTTACCTTGTTCCTCATTTTTCCTTGCTGCTGTCAACTGCAGCTTCAAAAAACCCCTTCTTATGTGCTGTATTGTATAAAACAGTACAAAGGCAGAATAGTAACATACAATTCCTATATCCTTTCCAAACTTAGCATCTTACCTAAAAGTAGGCTTGCTTTTCAAGCCTCTGTTCATACAACCTGTTTGTTTCAGATCACTGCTATTCTGAGTGTTCTTGGTTGTAGTGATTTAACACCAGCTGGCAACTACACAGTCGCTCACTCATTGCCCTCCTCTGTGAGATGTGGAGGAGAATTGGATAAAAAATAAACCCCAAAGCTGTGGGTTGAGATAAGAACAGTTTAATAACTGAAATAAAGTATAATATAATAATAAAAATAATATAAAGGGAGGCAACAAAAAGAGAGAAATAAAGCCTAAGAAAGACAAGTGAAGAAAAATGCAACTGCCCACTACTCGCTGACCAATGCCCAGTCTGTTCCTCAGCAGCAATCAGCCCCTCATGGCCATCTGCCCCCAGCTTATACACTGGGCATGATGCTTTCTGGTATGGAATATCCCTTTGGCCAGTTTGGGTCACCCGTACAGGCTGTGCTCCCTCCCAGCTTCTTGTGCACCTGCTTTTGGCAGCGCATGGGAAACTGAAAAGTCCTTGACCTAGAGTAAGCACTAATTAGCAACAACAAAATCCAAAAAATACAGCACTGTACAAGTTACTGGAAAGAAAAGGAACTCTATCCCAGCTGAAACCAGGACATGGACAGAGACTGCATGATGGTATAACTGGAGATACTGCTGCTTTTTAACCACGGAGACAGACATGTCTTTTTCTCTAGAAGCTCTGTCCTTTGGGGCTTCTGGAGAACTGTCTTAAGTAAATGAAGACATTTACTGTTTCTTTTCATTTTTCTGAACAATGGGTTTATTATCTTTTAGTGACTCAATGGCAGGTTTAAAAAGGGTTGGATCTGAACATACAGAAAATGGATGTCTAACAGTCCACTTGTTATGGATTAGAAAAAATGAAACTTGTTTCCTTTCCCTCAGGTACTAGGCAGGCTGTGTAGGTGGGGAGGGGCTGGCCGGGAATTGATGGGCGATACTTAAGAACAAAAGGGAGTTATCTGTCCAGCTGCATTCCACGCTAATGACACATAATGAACGATATTTAAAGACAAAAGGGATCACTTGCCCAGCCCAGAAGCCAGGACAATTCCCCCAGTTAAAGAAAAACAAAGACCTGGAAGTACTGGGCAAGGGGGTTGTTTCCCCAAAGGCTGGAACATCATGAGGGAACGGCCGGAGACTTGGGTGAGAGGTGGGTGCAGACCGAGTTTGCTTCTCTCTCTCTCTGGGCTTGGCGTTCGGCTCGGACGGTCGTGTCTGCAGCGAGTGCCGGTTTCTCTCGGGGAACACTGCTACACTGCAACCTTTCCACCGGCTGGCTCCAGAGCATGGATACACTGTGACACCTCCGAGGGTCCCACTGCAGCACAGGGTACAGAGCTATGCTGTAACCAAATCGTCACCTGGAGCTGCTCATCTCTGCTGTTTCCTGCCTTCTGCTGGCCCCTTGGTGGGTGATACCAAGGTCCATCGCTCCCCAGTCAACCCTGCCTGCCTGTGCTGCTTGCTGCCCACTGCCGAGGTTGGTGGAGCCGGGCTGCTGCCCCGTGGGTTCGCACCGGGGGCAACCCTCCCCTTCCCGTTCGTCAGAGCCACCATTTGCCACGTGAGGGTCATCGCGCTCGCGCCACAGCGCCCCCTGCAGCTGCGGGGGAGTCACCGCAGCCTCTCTGCTCCAACGGAGAATTCTCCCAACAACAGACAAGGAACTGATAAGGGGTTTGTCTGTTCTCTTATGGTTGCCGTTTAACTGTCTTGTTATATATATATATATATATAGTTATATAACCCTAGTAAAAAACTGTTATTCTTTTTACCACATCTTTGCCTGAGAGCCCCGTAATTTCAAAGGTACAATAATTTGGAGGAGGGAGGGAGGTCATCCTGCGTTCAAGGGAGGTTTCCCACCTTCCTTAACAGACACCTGTCCTTCAAACCAGGACACTACTAAAGAAAGATAAATAAAGAAGCCTTTTCATTAAATGGATTCTAATTCTTTATACTCACGTGTTTCATAGAAATACTGATACTTCCAGATCTCAGAATATTGTTAACAACCGCAGGCATTACACAAAATATCCAAGACTTTACAGTGGTTATAATGAAATTAAGTACAGTACATAAACAGAGGTGATGTGAATATTGGTGCATCCCTACTTAACACTCAGTACAGACACCTGTGCAATTTATTTGGACTAAAGAAATGCACTGTCTATATGAAGTCATAATTTAAATTACAGCTTTAATTGTTAGTCAGAAATTTATTGTTAATCTATGGTGCAATGGTATTAGCACACGCTATCTGAATTATCCCATTACTATGGTCATTAATGTAGTAATACAGGTAAACTAATGTACAAAAACTTCCAAATAATTGCTTCTTTCTCTGGTATTATTCTTCCTGTGCTCCTCAACAAAAAGAAAGTTTCATGATGAGCAATCAGTATTTAAAGCTCTTCACCAGGAGAACTAGGTTAATTGCTGGGAGTTCTTCTTCCTCTTTGCCAGAAGAAGAATGATGTTAAAGGTGATGATTTCTTTCTACTCACTCTGGGGTCTGTTTGTGTCTATTTTTATACAGATTCCAATATTCAGTACTCCTTATTCTGCAATTCCACATTACATCCATATAACTAATGATTAATTAATCATTAACATCATCATAGTAATAACAACAATAATAACAATAATAATAGCTCACTTTACAAGAATAGCAGTGTTATAGAAGAAAGACATGTATACAGACCCATAGATACACGTTGTTCTAGTAACATATTTTTACCCACATCTACAAGTTACAGCATTATCATTGCTGCATTACGAAAATTTCTACAACATGCTACATTAATGTCTTGATTTGGCAGTGTACCTTCACATAATAGGGTGATGGCTATTGAAGAAATATGAAAATTGAAGAAATTTAAGAAACCAGTATACTATTCTATTTTTTTTTTAATTGATTGACTTAGTATACTTCTTGTTTTCAGGGTTGGGTTTTTGTTTCTTTGGGGAGTTGTTTTTTTGTTTGTCTCTGTTTTTTCCCAGTCTTTTTCATTTCTTTGCGTTTTTTTTAAGTTGGATTTTGTTTTCAGGGTTTTCTTTGCAACTAGGCAAATTAATTATGGAAACACTTGGACATATAATGCCTTGCTTTCAATAGGATTTAGGCGCTTTATAAGAAATTAAAGAGAAAACTGGAACTCTTTGCCCATACAAACCATAATTTTAAATAGAGTAACAAATAACCTGAGACTGAATTTTCAGTTGGTAACACTGAATATGTAGCTTTTACTAAGTTCAGATTTCAAAGTATATGTCCTCTTCTTGCACCTAAAAATATAGCCTGAGTGCATTAAGAATACTTTGGTCATTTGTCTGAGAATCTAGAGGTTTTGCAGGAGCAGTAACAGTAGCAAACAGCTCCTTTTTAAATTGTCATGTATTATTCACACCTTGCCTTGGGAAAGAATGGTGGTTTCTCAACAAATTAAAATGACAGATTTTTGCCCTAAAGTACTTAAAATCAAAATTTATGGGTCTGACTAGGCTATTTGGTGTCCGAGAATCCAGGACAAATGGCCCCTTCACATGGCTCATCAGTTCTATGGGACATGCTTTCTGGATACATAGGAGCTTTTGAGCATGAACTGTACACAGGGCCTCTGCAACAAATCTAGTGCTTTTTCAGTGGAAAGTTGGGAACTTTGTCTTGTCATGCTTTAAAGCAAAAGTTGTCTGGTGAAATATAGTCAGAAGAATAGGAAGAAAGTCTGAAAGAAGCATGTTAATATTGACACACTGCTGAGTAAATGTATTTTAACAGATTGTTTTGAACACAGGTTTGATAAATAAGTGCTCAAGGAGTGTTTAATATGCATCACATTACCTGTGTAAATGTTACAAGTTGGGGGATGAATAGATAGAGGTCAGCCCTGCTGAGAAGGACTTGTGGGTGCTGGTGGACAAGAGGCTGGACATGACCCAGCAATGTGCACTTGCAGCCCAGAAAGCCAAATGCATCCTGGGCTGCATCCAAAGCAGTGAGGCCATCAGGGCGAGGGAGAGGATTCTGCCCCTCTGCTCTGGTGAGAGCCCACCTGGAGCGCTGCATCCAGCTCTGGGGTCCTCAGCACTGGAAGGACATGGACCTGTTGGAGTGAGCCCAAAGGAGGCCACCAAGTTAATAAGAGGGATGAAGCACATCTCTTACCAGGAAAGGTGGAGACAATTGGGATTGTTCAGCTTGGAAAAGAGAAGGCTTCAGAGTAACCTAATTGTGGCCTTCCAGTACCTGAAGGAAGCCTGCAAGAAAGATGGAGAGAGACTATTTACAAGGGACATGTACTGATAGGACAAGGGGGAATGGTTTTAGACTGAGAGTGGATTTAGATTAGATATTAGGAAGAAATTATTTACTGTGAGGGTGGGGAGGAACTGGAACAAGTTGTGCAGAGAAGCTGTGGGACTCTGAGCAACCTGGTCTAGTGGGAGGTGTCCTTGCTCATGGAAAGGGGCTTGGAACAAGATAATCTTTAAAGAACCTTCTAACCCAGGCCACTCTAGGATGCTATGATTTCTCCTAGCAAAGGCAAGCAAAAATATTTGCTACCATTCTATTGTTGTTTCTGTTTTCTTTCCAGTTCTGGAGCTTCAATGTGACACATTCCAGTTTTAGATATTGCTCTGAAGGATGTACTTGCTGGTCTAGTTAGCCTACTTGTGCTCTGCAGTGCATTCAAGAAGCTCCGTGTGAACCCAGACGGTGCAGCCAGCTTCCCCATCTTTGGAGCAAGCACTTTGCCAAGGGACAGCATTCTCATACCAAATATTTATAAATAAAAAAGGTATCTTCGCCACTAAGACCACCCTGTTTAAAAGGTTTATTTTACTTTGCTTGCTTTTTAATTCACTGTCTTGCTGTTAAGCTCTCTGACTTGCAAATACCTTCATTATAAATTACCATATATTATTCATTCAATGCCTTAGGAAAGAATGGTGCTATATAGACAAATTAAACTGACTTATTTGTGCCCCAAGGTGCTTACAATTTTTATAAGGCATAAAAGTAAAAGGGATTGCATCAAAGGTGGGGACCTAGGTAATGGGAGATGAAACTACAGAAATTAGTGTCTTTCTCATGGATGGTTGATAGATTTTTAATAAAAAAAAGTCTGGGAAGACATTTTGAGTCCTCTCTAAGCTCTCACACACTGAATCATGGGAATTGATGCTGTTTTACTCTTGTAATTAGCAAATTTTTTATCTTATTTTTTGTATTCGTTACATAAGTAAAATAAACACTCTTTAAAAAATATTATCGTTGTAGAGACAAATTTGTCTCGAATTCCAACACTCTCAAAAATTACCTCAGCTGCTGCAGAAAGCAGAAAATAAAAGCCTTGACAGAGGTCATCAGAAGGAAACAATACTAGGAGGAAGCGTGCTCAGACTTTGGAGTTTAGAGCAGAGCAAGAACTTCCCTCAGCTCCCCAGTTCCACAGAAAGGCTGCTTTCTGAGTGGGCTTCAGAAATAGAGGCTTTATCCCAATACTTTTGGTTCAAATATGTTACTGACTTTTCCAACCTGACACTCTTTCTTAAACACCTAATGGGTGTTCAAAAAGACATTAATTAACTCACTTGTTGCTAATGGAACTGCTAAAATGAAGCCATTGTTTGATGTCACACAAAGTCTTTTTGTGAAATTGTTTTTTTATTTTATAAACTGTTTCTCTTATTGTACAAAATGCTTTTCTTAGAAAGTGGAAAGTCATCTCTGGAGCTCTCTGATATTCCCACTGAAGTTTATACCTAAATCCAGTCAGTGTTACTAAAATAGTAAGACTAGCTGTCACAAAAAGGTGAAACTACAGCCTCTATGTCAAAATACCTTGAGGCTTCCATCCTCTATTTTAATGCTAGCTAAGGAGGAAATTCACTACATGGAACTGCAATTTTTTCCAGGTCCCAATGCAGAGTAATTGAAAAACTCTGCATTACTCAACTTAAATACAGGCACTTTAATATTTCTTCATCCTGTAGTACCAGATTGAGGACAGATTTTAAGGAACATTCATTTGAGAAGCACTTGAATGTCACAGACATGCAAGATCTTATAGCTCTATTGTTTTAAGTGTGTTAAGTTTTCTAAATTCAAGGAGGATATATGCAGGCTTTCTTACTCTATGCTATACATATTTCACCCTGTGTTCCACATTGCTGTGACATGTCCTTAGGTTAGACCATGTGGTGATGTTCGGAATTGGCTGAGTTCTACCTATCTCTGAGTTTTTTGTAACCTTGAAGTAAAACCTGTCGAAGCCAGGACAGAGCTGGCAAGAAGAGATTGAATAGCAGTAGTGAATGTCAAGAATAATTTAGGATGGTTGTGTGCCTACATGCTGTAAGTAATATTCTAGTACTAAGTTATGCACGCAGAGTCAGAATATTGGAATATAGCTACTATAAAATATTATCCAGATGTAGTTTTATGTAATGTCATGAAGACATCAAGTTATGATTCTTCTAAAGTATTTTAGCACTTTTGCAATTTAGGCAAGACTTTCTCCAGTGATCTGCAATCCTCAAATTTAGTAAATTTGACCAGTATTTAAACAGGTGTCATGAAAGAGATTTGTATATCAGCTCTAGACAAAACAAATATTTATTCAGAAGTATATGGTGAATCTTGAACTCTTATGTTGAACAAAGGCCAATGTTCACAAGCAGAAATCCTGAAATGTTTTATTGCTATTGTCCTGAGCATCATGTTGCACGAATGCATCCATTCTTTTTACCAAAAAAAAGTAGCAATTCAAAAACAACAGGATATTTATAGATGTTTGAATTTTTTTATCATAGTTCTACAGGTAGTGAAATGCTTTGAAAACATTGATTATTCCTAAGAGAAGATACTTACAGAGAATTTAACCATCATGAATGTGTGATTTCCAGTTAAGAAGGAAAACAAAAGTTGCCTGGTGTAATGGACATAATCTGAGAGGCTTGACTAGATTTCAGCTGCATACAGATGAAACAAAGATTGATAATTTATCCATGTGAGTAAATTGCAAGGTTTTTGTGGAAATGTACTGTTGGGCTTCTGAACTCTGGTAGAATTTTTTTTTTGCTATAAAAGGTATGACCGAAAATTAAGCATTTGATTTGGTTTTGGAGTTCATAAAATTTCAGCTTGAGAACTCAAGTAAGACTTGTATTACATTCAGGCAGAAAAAGATGCCAGTCCATGATGAAGAAGGAAAGAGAAGTTTCTCTAGGCCTACAGGGACCTGAAAAATTCAAAACCGCAGAGGAATCTGGTACCTTGGGAAGTTCTCTCCTGGACTCAGAGGAAAGTATTCATATGAAGGAAGTGGAAGAAAAAGAGAAATGTTGCTTCTTGTCTCTACAGCTTTTCTTCCATCACTGATAATTGCTCCCAGCTGGGAGGACACACAACTGGTCCTACAGAGGGACTGTCACTTCCTTTCATTACACCAATTAGCTTTGGCTAATGTGAGAGCAGCAGAAAAGTGTGAAAATTTATGGAGAAAATTAATGAAGGAAGATAAAGACACTGAAGAAACAGGGTTTTTTTTAATGAAATAACCACAATCAAAGTTGAAAATATGTATCAGGAATACAGGGATCCACAGCAATAGCAGGAAAAGAAAGAAGCTTTTCAAGAGGAAGAAACAAGCATGTATCATATTCTTAAAGTAAATGACAAAATTACTAGTAAGCAGACAGAAAAGACATAAATGTTCAATAAATCTGAGTGTTTGTAACAAAACAAGTATAATATAGCAGACTTGCTTTCTGTCTCTTTAGTTGTAAAAGAATATTTTAAAGATGTCTGCACTTCTAAGGGTGTCTGAGGACTGACAGTATTAATATTTATTAAATATAACAGTCCTTGTAAGATTCTGAATATCTGAGATTGTTGATACTGTGTGAATATAAAATTAATGCGTCATCGTGTGCAGAAAAATAACGGAAAAGATGAAGTAGGATTCAGTTCAGGATATATATTTATCCTGATAATGTGGAAAAGGGACTTAAAGAATCTGAAGCAATACAAGGTGTCAATAAGATATGGGTTTAAAGTAGTTAACTAACAGGTCTTCAAAAGACAAGTGTCAGTGTGAAATATCTCTTTGGAAGTGGCATGCTACTATATTAGTGCTAATTGTAAAGGCAATAGTGTGAAGAGAAATAATGGTAGGAGCAGATCATTCAACGACTGGTAAACTGGGTGCATTGTTACTCTATTGAACCCTAAAAATGCAGAAATTTGTTTTTAAAATTACATCTTGAAGGACAAGGAGGTTAGTGAGTCTTGGGAAGTGATGATCTTGGAGCAGAATATTATTTCCCAATTCCCAAGGGCACTGCTACAGTACAGAGTTCTGATATGGTTCCAAGATGCATAAGCAGATGGCTAATAGATAGCTCACATGCTCTGACGAAGCTAAGACTGGATGCTTCTAGACAGCTTTAAAAACTAGCAAGGACTTTGAAAGACCTGCAGAATTGATTTGAAAACTGGAAAATTCACCGTCATATGGACTTAAAAGCTTTCACTTATTAACTCATCATAAAAAAATACAGTGGATAATGCTTTTCCAAGGGAGAAAATATGACATTCAGCAAGGAGGTGTGTAACAAGAACCAGTGGCTCATAGTTAGTGCCAGGCAGATGCTAAGAAGTAAAGCACAGAGCAAGTGATTAATTGTGGGAGGAAACTGCCAAGCAGATTCTCCATCTGTAGGTGTATGCTGGTTTTGGCTGGAATAGAGTTCATTTCCTTCAGAGTAGCTAGTACAGGGCTGTGTTTTGGATTTGTACTGGAAACAGTGTTGATAACCAAAGGATGTTTTCGTTACTGCTGAGCAGATCTTAAACAGAGCCAAAGCCTTTTCTGCTCCTCACCCCATCCCACCAGCCAGGAGTCTGGGGGTGCACAAGGAGCTGAAATGGGATACAATCAGGACACTCGACCCCAGCTGACCAAGGGGATATTCTGTACCATATGGGTCATGCTCAGCATCTAAACTGTAGGGAAGAAGAAGGAAGGGGAGAGCATTTGAAGTGATGGTGTTTGTCTTTCCAACTAATGGCTACACATGAAGGTGCCCTTGTCTCCTGGAGATGGCTGAACACCTGGTGCCCATAGGAAGTGGTGAATGAATTCCTTGTTTTGCTTTGCTTGTGCATGTGACTTTTGCTTTATGTATTAAACTGTCTGTATCTCAACCCAAGTTTTCCCACTTTTGCTCTTGTGATTCTCCCCTCAGTCCCACTGAAGGGGAGTGCATGAGTGGCTGTGTGGGACTCAGCTGCCCTCTGGGGTTAAACCATGACAAGATGTCATTCAGCTCAGACTGAGTGTACATTTTTTAGAAGATATCTTTTAGACAGAAGTTAGATTCCAGCCAAATGCAAATTATTACAATCAATGTAAGAACAAATTCTGTATACCAAATGACCTTTGAAACACTGCAGTTGACTAGACGATCTTATTTTCATTTTGGCTTTAAATTTTATAGTTGAATTTGAAAGAGAAATATAGAGAATGAAGGATGGTCCAGGACTAGGCATTTGGTCTTTAAGTGCTCTAGTGTCTTTAGGTAACTCTTTAGGGAGTTACCTAAAGAAGATAAAATATAGACAGAAAATCTCCATATGAGACAGTATCTAGAGTTTTTGCTAGCATTTCAGAAATGTGGTTTTAGTTTATGCATTCTTCACTGAAGCAAATTCTTGATTTCTGACTGTAATAGTTTTGAAAATAAATCTGATTTCTGGAACTTGAATTCTTTTGAAGTTCAATCTGAAGATGTAAATATTAACTTGGACCGATTTCAAACTAAAACTGATATTTTTTCCTTGAGGTGATATTTCTATTTGTCATTATTAAACCCATAAAGCACTCACTCTTTACAGAATTTACTTTCATTTGAGCTGTCTGGCTCCAAAAAAAAAAAGGAAAAATAATTTTCAAGACCTGATAAATCTTTGTACAGAAGTTATGTTTTCCAGGCTATCTGGTTTATGGGAGTATGGGAAAAAAGTGTACCATGTGTTGAATAAGATGCTTTGCTGAAAGATTTTTCAGCTTTCAATAGCCTTCAGACATGATTTAATGGAGTACATAAAATATGTATAATATTCAAGCATAAAGACCAGTTGGAATTATTTTAGGTGAGCTAGAAAGCTATATTGAAAGAATTTTTCTAGACTTTTATACCTTGAAGGGTGCCTTCAGGTGGCCACTGGTGAAATTATAAAGATTATTGCCCTCAAATGGACTGTTGTTTTTTTTTTTTTTAAAAGGCTACTGTGCCCATAGGAGGGGTAAAAATGGCAAGCATATACCACTTCCTAAGCCACTCCAAGTTACAGGGGTGCATATCAGTTTTAACTGCAGGAAACAAAAGTGGTAACCTGTGCAAATAGAGCAGGAAAACAGCAGGTCTCAAATCTTCTGGACACAGATTGTACAGCTATCTCAGCTCATGGGTTGGGATACAGACAGTTTAATAGGTAAAGCAAAAGCCACATGCACAGCAAAGCAAAACAAGGAAGCCATTCACCACTTCCCATGGGCAGCAGGTGTTCAGCCACCTCCAGGAGACAAGGGTGCCTTCCTGTGTAGCCATTAGCTGTGAAGACAAGAGCCAAGATGAGCTTATGCTTATGTTGGTCATGTGACTCAGAGCAATCTGGGGGATTTGCACTATATTCAACTATTTCTGCTTCATATGAAAGTGACTAGGGTACAAATTTGGGTGCAAAGTCTGTAGACATTGAGCAAAAAGATTCAGCACCTAAATAATTTTTGCAAAACTTCAAATATTGTCGACTGGATGTGCTAGCTGTTGGTCAAAGTGGGAACCACTATAATATTTCACTTATTGGGTAAATATATGAGTAGATACTGCCTAAAATAAATTGTGTTTTGAAGAAGTACACTTTCAGCCTAAAACATTTACCTATCACTTTCTTATATTGTAATAAAGATTTAGAAACAGAGATTTATTGAGACTAAATATCATTACTGTGACCCCACTAAGGTGGTAACAGTATCAATATAAATAACAGTAACAGTATAAAATGTATTGTTGCAAATAGCTGAAAACAAATGACAATTAGAAAATAAATGAATAAAATTCTGGTCTAAAAAGTGTTCCTTTACTCTGTCATTTCCAATGTGTCTTCCCATGCATGGGTGCGAGTTAGTGAAGTTCTGTTGTACACATACATAAACCCAGGAAAACATATTTTTTTATTCTAGCTGCTAAGATGCCTCAGGGTTTTGCATTAAAAGAACCCATAGAAGGATCAACGCAATACTCTACTGTATATGCCCTAGACTGTACATAAACATACATTTTCTCCTCTAGTCTTCTTTTTTTATATTACCTCACAAGGGAACAAAAGTCAGATAAGCATTTGATAAGCAGTGCAAAATTTATGCACAGGAAAGCATATCTACAGTGGTATTAACTAGAGTGGCCACAGCTGTATTTCTATAACACAAAGTGCCACAACTGTAAAAAAATAGCAGTTAATATTGTTAATGACATTTGATTTATTTATTTTGTCACATTGTCATCTAGCTGTACTCTTTGAAAATGGGACAACGACGCTTTCACCTTCTGTCAGCTCTCAGATGGTGAAGTGAAGATAATGTGTATGGGGAAGGCTTTTCTTGTAAACAAAGGGAAATCTGGCTTCATTCTCTTCCAATTGCAAACTTTCTTTGTTTCTTACAAACCTAAGTGTCTTTCTGCATCCTTTTCTTGGTCTCATTTGAATCTTTTATCACAATATCAGAAAGACACTGAACATCTTCTCTGACAACTCTACCAGTGTGGCAGGACTTTCAGACTGCCTGATTTTGACTCTTCTCGAGGGCCTAATGCCCAGGTGTCTCGACTAGATGGCAATGAGGGCTTGGCAGTGCATCCAGGGAGTATATAGGGCACTCTGCAGTGTTCAGTGGTGACCTACTGAATGGGCTGGCACTGTACCGGCAGTGATACTCCCAGACTGCTGACTTTGAAAAAGGGCAAACAGGGACAGCAGTTGACTAAGAAAGGACCTCATTTCAATTCTTGCATCAGGCTCCCAGTGCTAGTGTGTTGCTACTCTGTTGCTACTTTCAATAAGACTGAGAAATTTTATTTTTTATAAAGGCAAATGTTTCTTAACATAAAATAATTACTTTTTCAAGAATAAGGTCAGCAAAACCAAGGGAAAATAAGAATAATTTCCTAGCCAAAATGAGCTAAAGCTCTCCATTTCTACGCCTAGATTAGGTTGTGCGATAGCAGGATGTGGGACAGAGTTTTAAATTATATTAATAAATATGCTTTGAATATACATAAAGTTTTTGGTACAGCTTTCTAAATTAAATGAAGTTAAAAGATGTCTTCCCATTGACTCTTTTTGGTTTTAGATCAGGCTGTAAAGACTTGTCACTCCATTTTCAATTAAACAGTCTGATCTCTCTGACTCAGCAGTAGCAGGGAAAGATGGGTAGAAAAACTGCTGAAAAAAATGATCATTTTAAATCATGCAGCCAGACACCAAAAAAAAAAAATCTATTAAATTTTAAACTGCAAATCTATCTATATACCCTTGGTTAGTGTGAGATATCTACCAGCATAAAACTGTACTGTGGAAAAATTTAGATTCAATGTCATTTATTTAGAGATTACAGTTGGATTACTTGGGGATCCTCAAAGAACTAAGCAACACAGGAAAAATAAATTTATAAAATTAGAATATTCTGAAAACTCCCAGATTTAAAGTTCTAAAATGCATGGACTATATTATAGAACACAAAAGCCAACACTTGCTTTCAACTTCTTACGTAAGAAGCAAGACAGAGTGACCAAAATGCTGCAGAATAAGAAAACATTTTTGATTTTATGCTAAAAAATAGCAAAGCAGATTTGAGAAAAATCTCAGTATCACTTCTATTGTTTTAATAAAATTAATTAAGATTTGGATGGCTTTATCATATAAGAGAGGTATTTGTCATATTTGCAGCATGTAATACTTTTACAGGGGATTTTCACAGTCCTCTGCAATGTGGGGTAACCGAGGAGAGTAAATGAGCATCTTCTATAGAGCTTCAGAAGGTATATCTGATAAAAATAACCCTATCACATATTCTGAAGATCTTTGATCTATAATTTTACTGTTGTGTTACAATCTCTATTTTAATTGCCTTACTTGCCTGAGACATTCGTACAAAAAATGGAAATTACTCTCAAATTACTTCTGAAAGACCATATCATAACTTAAACATTGTCATAAAGTTAATTAAGCTGTAACTAGTACGGACCTTCTAAAATGTCAACAAAGGTTTTGAAACATCCTCTTTTCCTCTTTCAGTGGCCATTGAAAAAAATTGTTAAAGATGAAGAAATTTGCAATTATCAAGACACAGACCAGAAATTTCACAGCCAGGGATCCCTCAGGGAAACTATTCTGCAAAACACCCCTTGTCTTGCTGAAGCATCCTTGAACGGGAGAGGGGAACTCCACCTCATTCAGCTCTTCCTGAAATTGAAGGAGGAGATTGGCACCAAAAAACCCAGGGAAAGTAGAAGTCTCTAAAATACTGCCATTTCCTTTTGCCTCTTTAAAAAAGGTTCTTACCTTAGTCACTGCTTTTATTAATTGGTTACCAAACCTCTTCTTAGCACTTGAAAAAATACTTATGCTGTCTTCTCAGTTTCTGAATTTGTAAAATTTTTTGGTCATAGTGGATATAAGAAGTCATAAACAGTTTTATCACTTAGAAAAACTGCCAATTAACAAATTGGAAAAATACTTTTTTTCATATGCTTATGAATGCAAAAATCATGTTTTCCATACACATATATGCATTTATTGTACCTCTGCTGAAAGTATTTAAAAAGATAAAATCTGTTCTTCAACAATAATAAATTTTCAACATAGATTGTGCATATCTTCATGTCTGGTGGGCAGCCATAAAGATTTCATGATTTATATGCCTACTACCAGAGAAATATAGCTGGGAAACTGTATTCCTTGTACCAAACTTTTGTCTTACCAAAATTTGCCTTCAGCTTTGATCTGTGATGTGTGTGTGTTTGTACCTCTGCCTGTATGCCAGCTGTGCACCAGGAATAGATTACACAATTCTATTCTATAGCCAGCCATGACCTATATGGACTATTCAATGGTTACTGCTCAAATTTAAGTCACCGTTTTATTCCCATTTTGCCAGGTCTGATGGGGGGGCTCTTCCCAACTCACCAGATGTTTGGAACACAGTTTTTGTGTACCAGTGTGCTATTGAATCAACATTTTGCACTGAACTCACATGAATTCCAAGCTCCATTCCTGAGTCCTACAAGACATAAGCAATGTGACTTTCTGGATAATTTTCACATCATGTATGAGGCAAGGGAATATGATATTCTCTCAGCAATGGGATCTCTTTAGGGGTGTAGCTTTCGGAGATAATGTGGCAGTAGTTGCCTTGAAAGTTTCCCAGAGGACTCTCATGCAAACTGCTTCATTATTCTGGCCTAATTTATGAAAATACTTATGGAGAAAATCAGATTTTAAATGATAAAGTTGCTAATGCACTGCACATAATAGTCGAATTTCCCCTTCGGCTGAGCTCAATGGAGGGGGAGGGTTGGAAGAGACTCTGACTGCTGCTGTAAGCACCTTCCAAACTCCTCCTTGTGGCACAGTGAGGGGGGATGCAGGTATTCTGATCTAATGGGATTCACTGATGCAGAGCATGTGCATTAGATGCCAATAGAGCTGTATTACCAGCCTAAGTCTTGAAGGCAACATATCCATGTTCATAGGTTCTGCATTTCAGTTAAAGAGTCCTACCTGTGAGCAGAATTTGCCAGCTTTCTTAATGGCATAATGAGAACTTATCTTGTTTGCTTAGGGTTTCAAAGATGATATTCTTCACTCTGTGGTGTGGACATACCTTTAAGTGCAGAAGTAACAATGGTAGACAAGGTAAAGCACAGCTTCCCCATAGCTTCCCTACTTTTCCTTCCTTTCTTTAAAGTTTTGATCAATTCTAGAATACAGAAGCATTTAAAAGGACATGTAAATTTATGTCACTGCATAAATATTAAATTTAATAATAAATGTACTACTGGTATTATCTATTTATATTTAAAAGTTGGCATATGCAGGGCAATAAATACTTTGACATTGTATATGTGTAAAATAACCTAGCATGCCTTTTTCACCCTTACTTATTTTGAGTAAAACACCATTAGGAACAATCATAACAATAGTCGTATATATCCTGAGGGGCTGGTGAGCACTAGCAGATGCTCACCTTTTACTTACTGACTGATGGAAGTTGAAATTATGGGAATTTTGCCATCCATCACGCAGGTGCTGAGAGACTAAGGTGATAAGTTCAAAGAGCTGATGGTTAATAATTAAATATAATAAGCATCTGCTATTGTTACTACCCAGGGGCTGAAATGTGCTGTTTAGATGCAGAGTAGGGTTACCGACAGCATAACTCTGCATTGCCTCTTGGAAGTATCAGGCAAGAATTGCCACTGACCTGTACAAAACTAGACTTTTCCCAAGGACTCCTCTAGAACAATTTTTAAACAATTCAGCCCAAGTTCTGATCTCCTCACTCATTTGATCAGTACCAATATAATGTCAGTGTAATTACTGTTGGAGCAAAGGGCTAATGGGACAGGATGTACAATGATGACCCTCAGTCCTACACCTGTAGCTGGACTGAGAGTCACCTCTCCTAACTCTGAAATTTGCCAAGATGGACATTTGGCTTAAGCCAGCTGTTCAGGCTTCTTCTGTAATCAATCACAGCCAATTCAGAAAGAATTTTTCTCTGAAAAGACTGCAAGCATTGGGATGAACTGCTGCTATCTGTTGAAGTGTTCAAGAAACAACTGGACATGAAACTTATTGCTATGGTTTAGTTGACTATAGTGGTGGTTTGGTCAAAGGTTGGACTCCATGGTCTTTTCCAGTCTTAATGATTCTATGATTCAACAGAAAGAGACGGGCATCTTCACAGGGAACTGAATTTGTACCAAGATAACTTGTCTGAACGGTCCTTCAAAGAACCCTTCTCTATTTTCTCACCAACTGGGGAAACTAATATTTAGATTTTACATTAAATGAAACACAATTTAATACATAAGCCAAATTAAGCCAATTGTTAAGGTAAGTCCACACCTGCTGAGAATGCTGTATTTTTCTGAGAGGAGACCTTAAGGGTCTTTTTTTTGTTGTTTGAAAGCAGTGAACAGCTGAAAGCTGCCAAATAAAATGTCTCAGGGTTACTGTACAAGAAAAATAGATTTCTTGGTGACCCCTGATAATGCAACTCTAGACATGCCTAGTAGGACTTTACTTCTATTTTCATTACCTATGAGATAGATGATTTTTTTCTTCTTTTTTTTTCTTTTCTTTTTAAAATCACAGATATCTTATTGATTGAGGAGCCTAAGTAGAAATACATGCTAAATTGAACAATTATTCCATTCACACTATTGACTTGGCCATTATTCAGGTCATTTCAGTTAGCCAATGTTTTTAGAATTATTTGTGTTTAAAAATGTGTGGCTACAATACATGGAAAAAGCAGAGGCAATGCAAAATGCTAATGAATTTTATCAACCCTTGCAAATTGGCTTCATATAGTTTACCTATGTGTGTAGTGAAAAAAAGCCCAATAGCTATATTTCTACCATGAAACAAAGCTAGCTTTAATTCTAGAAGACTTTTTGGGGGTGTAGAATTACTTAGGCAAATATGTCTAAATCCGTATTTTTTTAATAAAGTAGACACACACAGAGTTTAACATTTTTACTAGGTATAGCTGATTTTTTTGTTTTATTGATTAATTTCCTGTTATTCCTGTTTTACTGGATGGAGGAACCAAACCCAGTTAGACTCAAGAGAAATATTTCCCAAAATACTTCATTACTTTACTAGGCTCTGACATACGGCTTTATACAAAATAGAGCCTGACCTAGAGTGATGGAGAAGGATGGAAAATGAGGTTGGTTGTACCATGTGGTCACTTCCAGAATAATGCTTTCTGAGCTGCAAAGTGATTTTTGCAGACATGAACAACATAATGTGATTAAAGACGTACAAACTCATGTATTTAACTGTGACTTAGTGTCACTAGAGTTAGATCATGCCATAGGAGGTAGCAGCAAGTAAGTGATGTGAGCAGATATTACATTAATGCCAACATTATTTCTATATTTCTACTACATAGTCACTAGATTAAAAGAAAGACCAGTTCCTGGAAATAGGTCACAGATCTGGAACTCTCCTTTTTCCCTTGACAAGCTTCCTAGACTAATATCTTGTGTTCGCTTGCTTTCTTTCCATGTGAATTTTTATACCTCTTGCTTCTGTGGCTGTTCAACAGGAAACTTTGACAGTGTAAGAGAATATGGTGACTCCTTCTCCAGCTGCTGCCCTTTGATCTTCTGCCTCCTCAAGATGTGACATTCCTCTGAGGAGGGCCTGTCCCTAAGACCAGAATCATGGCAGCAGATAAAAACCCTGAGCTGTTAGGCAAAAAAGTTGCTGCCTTCCCTGATATCTAAACTGGATGGTAATGGAGTGAGTTAGGAGATAGGTACCTAATTCTCCAGCAGGGTATTAATGAAAATGTGGAGTGGCTAAGTTTAAGCATGTGGAGGGCTTGATAGTTAACTAAGAAGTTTAGAGACCAGGTTTAGCTTTAGGTTAACTAAGCTTTAGGTATTTTTGGTTAAGTGTCTTGAATCAGCAATTTTGGCTGCCATCTTAAAAGTTTGCATCTACGACTGACCAAGCTCCAAGGCTAGGGTCAAACAGCTATTGCCACATTCTCCAACACTTACAAAGAAATGTTTTGCTACTGAAAATAGTCTTCTGTTTCTGGCTTCCACCATCTTAAAAAACTGATGTCTGGAATTAAAAAATTTTGCAGGTCAGAAATATAAGACATAACTTGTTCCTGGTAAATACTGCCCAGTTCTGATATATTATTTGAGTTAGTAAAGGCAATGAGAAAAGAAAATTCATATAGTGGTATCTCAAGAAGTGGTACTGATGCCTTAAGGATTAGCTTTTGGATTTTTCTAACCCTGCACTGTACTAGGGTGTAATTCTGAAATCCATATTATGTGCTTCACATTCTTGTTAGACAAAACATTCTTCTTAGGCCTGGAAAACAAGGTCACTATCCTAGGCCTAAGTATAAACAAACGTGAATTGGGAGGGGATGAATGGGGGAATATTACCTCATTACCTGGAACTGTAATTGGACAGCTAACTTCTGATAAGAAAATGTACCAAACCTATATCTGGGGGGGAAAACTCGTGATCGGGGTCCATCTTCATCTAGCCTAGCATCGGCAAGGCTCTGTACCAGAGGTGTACCACCCGAAGACCTTCAATAAATTCACACTTTTATTCACTAACTTTGTTCAGTCTCTGTTTCAGGTACTCCCAATTTTAGGCATCAGTACCATGATCATGTTACCTTTAACTTTGAAAAACTTAAAATACTTGAAAGAAGGGAACTGACATAGAGCAGCTGAGATAGTGACTGTAATGGCACAAACTCCACTGCCAGATTATGTAAAAGCCTGAATAGATAAAGACTTGAGCTTTGGCTAAACTGATAAGGATTTTCCAATTTAGCAAATTGTGCTTGTCTACTTCATGGGAGCCATTCTCTATGGATAACAAAAAAAAAAGAAATTAAAAAATGAAACTTTGCCTAAATTGTATTTGGATATAATGTAGTGCTATAAAATAGGAAGACAAACCATAGTGCTGATGCCTTTGCATCTAAAATGAATTAGCACATCCAATTCACATACCCATGGAAGCTGGCAAAACGAATGGGGAACACAGGCTGGACTACACACTTTAAAACCCCTTGCTGAGCCATGTGGAAGGGACAGTGAATAACAAGAGTCTCTGAAGTTCAGTGATATGGTGCATGTGAAGTAAATACAGCTTTGTTCTGTAGAAAATATGCATTTGGGACATGCCACTGTGGCTACTAGAGTAGCATTGTTAGAGTGGAGAGTACATCACCCATTCCAAAATCAATTCTCTTCCTGTCAAGGCATAATGGTCATAGACTGGATAAACTGGATAAATGGATAAAATAATGCCCTTGGGATAAAGTAATGCCCATGCCTCAAAAACCAAGGAGCTTCTAAAGAAACTTTTAGGATGCTTGGCAAGTCACTTGGATCTGAATTTCAGATTCAAAGCAAATTTGGATATTGTGGCAGTAGTAGGGGTAATTTAGGTAATATATATTTGAGACAGGGAGCTCTTTACCAGAATACGTTGTAAATACTAGTTTATATTGCCTCAGGAGAAACTGTACAAGTGTACATGTGTGCACAGAGGATTAAAAAAAGTATACTGGTTACCTCTAGCTCAGGCAGTTACTATATTGCAAGTGCTCGGTGACGCAGAAAACATTTAAGAAGAAATACCATATATTGTTAACCAATTTTTACATTCTTTCTTTGGCAGTCACATTTTTCCACTGACAGAAAGTGAATGCTGGATTAGTGGGACACTTGTTTTAAGCTGGTGCAAGATTCATAAATTAAAACCTAATTTTTCAAGTGGGCAGTCACCAGAATTTTCTGAACTTCTTGTAGGCTGTCCTGTATAATGTCAGATATTCCTTGACCCAAGTTGAGCTTCACAGGCCACTTTTAAAAGAGATATAAATGTGTAATTGCAAAAATGTCTATTACTTACCAAAATGCTGTCCACTTGCAGGATAGGATACAGGTATTCATAATATGATCAAAATCCCACTTCTTCCTGGAATTTAGAAGTACTTTATTGTGTATCTTTCAACACATTCTGATGTCCCATAACAGTCTGCATTTTTTTCTGTCTAATAGAGATTTATAGCAAGTATATATGCTTAACTCAAAAGAGCTTGCGAGAAGTCAGAAAAAAAAGTAGATCAACATAAAAAACTGCAGTCTAGAAGTCAAAAGTAGAGAAAGAATATAAAACTAATCAAAAGTAAAATTGTAATATGCCAATGGCAAATAAATCAGAGACCTAAAGCTTTTTCAGTATAAATTAGTAGAAATATATAAACATAAATGTAAGAATTGCAGGCATTGCACAAATTATGAGATCAAGACTGAAGACAATTAAAGTATAGCAAAAAATAAAAAAAAAAGTTTTTCTTTTACATAGCATGATGATGTTGAAGAGCGAAAAAAAAGGTGGATGGCTAAAAGAAAGGAAATTATGGAAATTGCTACATCTGAAAAACTATATGCTGAGAACTTAGTTTTTTTCATTAGATAGAAGAAAGTTTGTAGCATAAAACGATAGTGTTGACTCAAGAATAAATGAGAAAACTATCCAGGAAAGTATTTAAATTTGAATTTAGTTTTCTAAATATCAGTGTGATGCCCTGTGACATATTTCTACCAGGAGAGGAAATGAAGCCTAATGGTATTAGAGTGGGTCCTGACGGTATTCTGAAAAACATTAGCATGGGAGTAGTTTTGATGTGCCAGTCCTGTGCTACATATTTTCCCTAAATGAAGTGTTACTTACAGAAGTTATCTTATGAACTTGAGATCTAAGGCTGAAATTACTACACCCATTAAAGAAAATTCCTGCATATTGGACACTAACTCAGCAACATTTATGACTGGAGATTTCTCTCCCTTTAGGAAAATGAAAATTTGTGTTTTGTGGGGTAGGAAAAAAAATTCAGAATAAAGTATTGCGTTGCAAAGCCACTTCGACTTAGTTCACTTCAGGCTTTGATCAAAAAAGGGAAAGATATTTGTAAGGCATAGCTACTGGCATGCAACTCAGCTGCTTCTCTTAGGAAACCTGTCTTATACCCAGGTATCTAGGGAAACCCCAGAGAACAGTACTTCACATCGAAGTACTTAAACTCCTGAGTTAGCCCTCGGAGCAGTCTTTCTTTTACAGTTACTATGGATAGAATTGGGTGTCCTAGTTCAGGGCCTGTATTAGTTCTCTAAAAATCTGAAGTCTGAATTGCACAGCCAGACTACAATTTAAATATGACATAAGTGAGGACTAGACCACAAAGCTTCTAAACTGTGAATGATGATACATTTCATTTCTTTGTGTTTTATCATATCAGAGCATCTATGCAATTTGCTGTAGTCTGATAAAACTGAGAATTCAACTAGGAACTATTTATACTAAAAACTATTAGTTCTTAGTTACACTACTGGAAAAGACAAAGACTTTTAACTTCTTTAGCTATCCTATGTGTTATAGAGTTTTCATTTCGTCTGTATCAAAAGGTATGGTGGGAGTACTTTAAGGAATTCTTAGGAATTTCTCCCATTGCTGTGGTCAGCTTCTACATTGCTTTTGAATCTTTAACTCTTCCTTTTCTCAAAAGTCTGGTGGATTGTTAACCCAGTTATTATTAACAAACTTTGTGCATGATGATGTATTTTGTTCCTTTATATTTATTTCAATTATTCATATGCATCCAGTTCTTACTTAAATTTGTTTTTGTTTTGCTGTCTATTATATTTTGCTAGGTAGCCAATTTTGTAATAGTGCATTGCTCAGGGTTAATTAGATATTGATCTCTAGTGTTATCAGGTGCTTTAAGACATTTGTCATGATCTGAATTTATTTTTGAGGCACTCATTTGTCTGAGTAGGTATTCTAAAGGACTGATGATTGTTTTGATTGATGTATAGTGAAGAATTTCCAATTTCTACCTTTTTGTTCTAAACTACAGTTACTAATCAGCAACCTCTGCAATTCAAGACCTCTGTTTTAATTTCATTTGGACAAACACCAGCACTATATTAGAAACAGCGATAAAAATATCATAAAGTTTGAGAATCCAGAGATGTGACTTGCAAAATTATAAATAAAACAAGTTAATCTTCTCAAAATGTTCCCAAAAAAAGGACCAGATAAGTGCCTTCAATCTAGTTTTTATCCTCAGTTTCTGTTAAAAAACTGAGTATGGTCAACAGTCAGTTACGCTGAAACAAGCCAATTCCAGATATACTTTGAGATGCACAAAGAGAACAGTGAGAGACTTATATTCATGTAACCACATAGGGTTAAATAATTCTTGTTCAGAGGAAATCAGAGTTAAAAATATTCCGAAAGGTCACATGTCATCTCTTCAGACCATTTAAGGCTTCTGAAATGCCACTCTTAGGTAAAGTAACCTCTCCAGTAGAGTCATTCTGTTAGAGAGCCAGCTAAAATCAGGACTGAGATAAATGGGAGTGCAGAAAATTGATTTTACACTTGTACTGTAAGTGTGGTCAAATGTTGTAGGCCAGTACCTCAAACACAATTCTAAAGCACTACTGTGCCTTAAAAATAATAACACAGAAAATAAAGTCAAATACACTTTAATATGCCCTTTTTTTGCGAACTTTATATTAAAATATTCTCTTTGAAGTCTTATTTGCTATGCGACATAAGCTTAATTTTCTTTGTACTTGCTTCTCTCTGTTGATAACACTTATAAAGAAACTGACCTTTTCCCTTCATCAATCACTTCTTCTCGTTCAACAGTTTCTCTTATTGCAAACCAATTCCTGCAGTTTGACAGGTAAATAAATGCATACTTTCCTTCATGCAAGACTGAAAAAATCTTCAAATAATACAAAGCAAGGTTTTATGATATTTCACCTCAATTATTTTTCAACAGGATTGTTTTAGCATTGAAACACTGTTGAGATTAAATAAAAGTTATATAATATATATAACATATTCAATGTGATTGTACTAGACCTGTTAGCAGTTCTGTGTGAGCTTCTGGCTGCTAGCTTGCTTTTCGTCTCGTCTCTAATTTCAATTTTAGATGCTTCTGATTTGAGAAAACTCATGTCTTTTATGGCTCCTTGCCTTAGCTCTTACTAGTTAAACTACAGTATTATCCAACTGGGACCAGTCATCACTTTTCAGGTGTTTCAGACTTCATCATGGTTGAATAACAGCAAGAACAATTAATGCAATATTCTATTACTTTCTCCTTCCTGCAGTGTTAAATAGTCTCCAGGGTATGTAGGCAGCAAGGTGATGACATTTTTGAGGAGCCCTAGTGCATTCTTGACAGTTTAAAAAGAAATCTTTTGGCCTTATTTTTTTCATATCTAGAAATTAAGAAGACCCATAACAACCTTAGCATTGTTCAAGCTGTATCTTGGGATGTAGTGTTAGCGACAGAAGTCAAATAAGTCCTTTTAATAAACCAAAATCATAAGTAAAATTAAATATAATAAATATCTAATCAGGCTAAACTGATAATCAGCAGTGACTATGTGACATCTCTTACTCAGCTTGATTCTTGGTGGATGTTTTCTTCCAATGATAAGTAGAAGGTTGAAAGAAAATGTGTATTTCTTGTCTTTTAGTTCTCTGGCAATGCTGATAATCTTGTTCGGGTGTTTACTTCTTGAGATTAAAAGGAAAATTATGAAATCTGTAAGTTTTACATAATAGACAAAACATACTTTCTCTTTTCCAAGTCTCTTACTAATATGTTACCTGTTGCGGTGGCTTGGGCCACCGCTGAAGATGCTGGGGCAGTAGAACCAGCATCTGGTATGGATGATGGGCCAGAGGGCCCTGGAGCAATGGAAGCCCTATGGTGAGAGGGCTCCGAAACTTGAGATCTCCCCCTAGGTTAGGGTGAGAGGAAGGGCTCTCCCAGAAGGCCTTGTTTTTGTATGTTGATGTACCTGGTTTTGGTTGGCCTGTTGGCCCTTTCACTCTTGTGTTCCTTTTAAGGTTACTTTCTGGAAAGCTCCCCGTTACTCGATGCCCCATTGGTCCTGCTCCTCTACTCCTCCCCTCACCCTTCCCTATTGGTTAAGGTTGTGTAATCCCACCCTCTCTCCGCCCCCTGGCCCTTATCCCATTGGCTCCTGATGCTCTCCCCGCCCCTTCTTCCCCCAGTATAAAACCCCTGGACTCGCTACTGTTTTTGTTCTTCTTCCCTGGACCCCTTCCTAATAAACCCCTCAGAACTCCATAAGAAGAACCCCTCTCTGCCTTTTGCCTCCGGCTGTGCTTCGAGAGCTATCCTAGGGCGTGTGCTGAGTGAGGGCTTGCGGGGTGTCTGTGGCTTTGCCCAGGCACCACCCGATTGCGTGGCTGCACGGGTGCCTGTGTGTGAGAGGCACTGAACACTAGATGGTTTTGGGGATGGCACGGTGCTTCACCAGACCTACCACCTGCACGCCGCATCAGTTACCTTTTCCCCAAACCATTATTTTTGTAATTTCTGTACACATTACTTTTGTACTTTTTGTACTCATCATTACTTGTTGCGTTTATTAAAATTAACAGATCATTATTGTAAAAACGAAAAAATATTTTACATAAAACCACATAAATTCTTTATTTCACATGAAGGTACATTTGGGTACAGTTTCAAAGTCATAAAAGCAATCGCAACCCCAAAGAAAGATACTCATCACCCAAAGAGAATTAATAATAGCTAAGGTTCCTTTCAAAACTGTTTCAGCAATGCAGTTGCGCGCTGCCCCTCAGTGAAAGCCCGGAGGATAGCTGCTGTGTCCCACACCAGGGCTGCGGCGTCTACCACGGGCAGCTCGCAAACTCACTCATGCAGTAGGGACAGGCTCCTCACCCGAGGGACCTTTCCAGGGCTGTTGTTCTAGGTCACGGACGGAGACAAAGAAGTGGAGCGGGGACTCTTTGTATGAGTTCCACACAAAGGGTTTATTAGGTGAAGGGTTCAGGGACGAAGAGACAAGGGAACAGGGTTACACAGGGTTTTATACCCCACTGAGTGGGGGCGGAGAGAGCATCAGCAACCAATAATCTGAGGGTCAAGGGGAGGAGATAAGGCAGGGATACAAGACATTAACCAATGGGAGTAGCACAAAGGAGGGACTTCAGGAGGGAACCGATGGGGCATCGAACAGGGTAGAACTTTCCAGAATCTATACATATTAACAAGGGGAACTGAATATTTAAAGACTCGTACATAGAATGGGGAGGGGAGTACAGGTTTCCAGGGCAACAAGGCCTACTGGCTGCTGAATTTAGGGAGAGATCAGTTTTCACTGAGTGAGCAGTCAAATCTCGGTTCCTGCTCCAGACCACCAGGTTGCAGGACCAGCCTCTCTCTCTGGGGTCTGGGCAGTTTTGACTGCCTGCACCACTACACAGCAAGTATCATATATGTTCATATTCAGTGAAGAGAGATTTCATGCACTACTATGAACAGATTTACTCAGTAATTCACATCAGCCAAACCCAAAATATTGCTTAAAAGTGAGGATATTTGCTTCTTTCTCTTTTATCTGCCTAGACCACAGTGCTTTGAGTTGATGGACTCACCCCTAGGCTCTGCTTGCTGTAAATGAGTCTGGAAAATCCAGGAATATCTGTGCTCTTTTACCTTTCTTGTAATGGGGCTGTTTTAATCAACCTTGGATAAAAGTCACTAAAAAAACCCCCAAACAGAACTACAGAGCTACAATTAAAACAACTGCTCCACCCTGGTCCAGTCAGGGATATTATTATTCACTATTTTTAAGAAGTATTAAATCAACACAAATATCAACATTTAACACTTCCTTCAGTGAATGTAGTTCTTTCAATGTGGAACTAGTACATGTGAAAACCTGGAAGAAGGGATTATTGGAAAACTTAGGGATACTGAATAAAATAATCTTATTTTACCTAACTGCCCTTCTGCCATCTTCCCATCTGAATTTTCAGCATTCCTCAGCTTATTATCATTCCTAAAGAAAGCTTACAGCTTCCTCCTTTTATATCCAAAATCCATAGGCCTTGCAGTACTGCAGTAGATATAGTAACAGTGATTGAGATGTTATTGTCCCAAAGCTGCTCTTCATATCTTTCTCCCAGACAGTAGTCCCCCAATCACACACACACACACACACACTCTCTCACACACACACAAAAAAAATAAAAGCAAAACCAAAACCAGAAAGACATATTTCTAGTTTCTTCATAAACATACTGCTGGTCTCTTGAGCTAAAATTATAATGGGATAAAATCCTGCTGAATCCTGAGTTCTGCTGAAGCTTGCAGAGGGATACCTGATAAGAATGGTTCTGTTTTACTTAGGCCTACTTGCAATCCCAGTTTGAAGTCAAGGATTACATTGAGTCTGGTTTCATTCTGCACAATTTGTTCACTTTTAATTTTAAAGGAGATTCCCTGACTCGGCATTTATAATAATGAAATGTCTTCAGTGATAATTGCTGGTTTTGGTTTACTGATGAGCAGGACACCTTAATACAAATAATTAGAGTTAGAAACACAATCAAAATTAAGTAACATATGCATTGCCCTAAAGGCACGATATTCTCATGCTCTCTGTCCTAATTGTTTTGTTCTGAATTTGTTTTGTACAATTCAGAATTCTTGACAAATTACAACTGTTTAGATGAGGTTCATGTATCACTGATAAATGTGAAAGCTAAGCAGAAGTCTTACTGATTGGTGTCTACTGAAACTTCAGTTATTACACACAGATTAGAGAGCATTCTGATGGAACAATAAACAATGGCTACTTTACATATCTTTTTAAAGTCTGCATCACCCATATTGTTTCATTTATTAGTAATGGTTCTGCACTTTGATTTATAGTAATATTACAATAATGTCACATCACAGTTAAGGCTGTTTCTCTCTGAAAACATTTAAAATAAAACCCTTGAAAGGTGTATCCTGGTCTGTGCAATTACTGTATTGTAACATCAGCCTGAAAAAAACCCCATGAAATAATGACCTGTTAATTCAGGTCTAGAGCACATAGAAAGGAAAAGCTCTGAAAAAAGAGATAATCTTTTAACATCCAGCTGAGAAAAAGAATAGCTATAAAAGGTGGCACCAGCTCAGCTGTTTATTTATTCATAGATGCTAACCAAATAAGCTAGAACTGTCACAGCAGGCTTTTCTTGTATATTTACCATACCCTTCTTTAGTAAGTTTCCTATAAGATAAAAATAAAACAGAATCATATTAGATTGCTTGTAGAACAAGAAAGTTAGCAGCAATAGACTACACCCAGATCCTGGTGTTGATTCTAAGAGACCTTATTTTAGGATTGTGGCCAAATGTCGCACATAATTTAGAAACAGGTTCACACTTAAACACAGCGAAAAGAGCTGCAGCCTTTGGGAAAGTTCAAATGAAACTATTGATCTAAGATAAATTAAATTCTATAGCACTGTGTTCAGTGCAAGACTGATCCAGTACAGACAACATTTCTTTCTCTTTTTTTTGTAGTGAATAATGGAACTCAATCTCTGCTTCTGTTTTGAAATCATGTGAACATAAAAATGCAGGTCTTGATCACTTGAAAGCTATTATTGAGATAGAAATGTCTTGTTGTTGCTTTTTTTTTTTTTAATAGAAAAATACAGATTTTAAATAGACTTTGCCAGACTTAAATCTGTGAAATTTTGTAGCATGCTATTTCTTTAACATATCTTCCACTCTGTGGAAAAGATTCCCTGGTTATTTTGATATATGCTGAACCATGATAAGGATTTTTGAAAAGAGGTGAAGGGAAAGTAATCTCTGCTTCTGGGAAAGCCCATTCTTTTAACTGAAGGTTGATACATCCTGCATCTAATGATAACTTTTATCTCTGTCTCTTGGAGATACTTCCTAAGAGCTATTTTTTTCTAAGGTATATTAGATTACACCAAGTGGCATTTAATTCTCATTCAAGGCATAATAAACGCCCATAGATTCCTTGTAAGACAGCATTTGTACCATTTTCTGCAAATGTACTACTATGACTGCTAAGACATGATATGTCCAAGGTTTGTGAATTTGGGATAGTGTGCTATTTCTTTTCTTTTTTTTTTTTTTCCTCTATGCAATGAATCAGTCAGCATCAGCAATCGGCACAATGAAAGAATATTTTAAATGCATACATGAGCATGCCCTGATCTTTGCTGTTGTGAGATAAAGTATAGGCATGTACTTGGGCTTTTTCTATTACAAACATTTACATTGTTACCTACAAAGCATGACTGTCATCTATTTTAAATATTCTGCTTGCAAATAAGCAGAGCACAGTATAGCTGTGAATCCCAAAACTGTGTGAGCATGCATGCAATGTAGCACACAAATTCACTGTGTGAAGTGTGAAATGGTGTTTTCAGTTGTATTACCCAAGACACATTTTCAATTCCTAGACAAATGAAAGTGTTAAGATTTTGAATGTGTTTGGTTTTTTTGCTCATGTTGAAGCCCTAGAAGTGTACATAGAGCTTTCTGAAAGACAGGAAGACGTAGCTCTTCACTATAAGAGGAAGAAACTGCAAGAAACAAAGAATTGTTTCCTGAACTGGGGACAGCTATAGGGAAAAATATTAAGGCATAAGTACTTCCCATGATCTCATTTCAGTACAGGCTATATATTGGATCAATTTTATCTCCTTATGTTCTCAGAATATTTTTCTCGTTTACACATAGATTACTTTAATTTTCTTTATCTACTGTTTAAAGAAGGTTCACCTACAAATCCTTTAGAATTCAACAGCTTAACCTCCTATGTAAAGAGAGGTGCTTATGTCATTCTAAACTGATAAGAGACACATACTTCTCTTACTTCAGCTCTTCTATTTTAATAGTCAAAGATAAATTAGTATTGGCAAGTAGCAGATTCAAGGAGTCTGTGTTCAAAAGCTCTTGTAATCCAATGGTAAACTGAGATCACTCCAAAGAATTCTAGATTGACTTAATCAGATATCTGAGAGTGCATTACGTCAGAACTTATTAGTAATATATTTGCAAACATTAGTTTGAATAGTTCACGAATTATTTAGCATTTTTATTCATAAACTGCTGAACACTGAAAGGCTTTCTCTTTATAAAGAAGCATTTGTTTCATGGGATCATCTTTATTAACCAACTATATAACAAATATTTCATGAAGTTAAGTAGAAGACAATACCAAAAAAAGCACATACATAGAAAGAAGTACAGGCCTTTTAAAAAGCATTTGGTGCATAATCCGTTGAATAATCAGATTTTCCTATAAACACTCTTTATAGGTTTAGTATATTTTTGACACATCTTTATTCTTGGAAATGCAGTGTTCTGAATCTGAAAATCTGAAAACATTATCCAAAATCTGCGTATTTTTACTCAAAGTATCTGATTTTTGCACACATTCAAAATCAGATTGCATATTTTTTTCCTTGATTCATCTTTTGCATTCTGTCCTATACAGTCAGGATGATTAAAAGAGGATGAGTGTAATTCTGTTCACAAATCAGAACTGTGAAAATTAATTACTGAATGGGGAAATATTGCTGTGTTAATGCTCTGAGGATACTAAGAGTTGCTTCCTGTTGGTAGGCATAACAATTGAAGATAACTTTAGGGATTATAAAAAGCTGCGTATAAAAAGCTGCAACATAAGAAAGAACACACCAGCTCAGATCCAGGATCTGTCCATTTCAGCATCCTAATGGTAGTCTTGAGTAGAAGCTGAGGAGAAAAAAAGAAGAGATCAAACATACGTGACAGCTTCTCTCTAACTGTTCTCAGCACACAGGATTTCCTGAGTCTACAGTGATTAGAGTGTTTAGTAACTTTCAAAATACTAGCTTTCCAAATACTGGTCCGGTTTTCCTCTTGAACCATAATATCACTTGGCAAGGATTTCTGCAGGTTTCCTCTCTATTGTCTGACTAAGTTAACTTTATGCCATCATGAGGAGTCTGATCCTATTTCTTTGCATGTAAAAAAATAATTGTTTTTTGACCATTTTCATTGCCTTTCTCTTAACATTTCCTGGCATTAGAAATTGAATACCTGTTGGCAGAATTAAGAAAAAGAAGCAGCATAGTTGAAGTTAGAACTGCAGTGTAATGTATGAAGGATACCTAGAAGCACTTACATGTGCAGTGCCCCAGGAGAAAGATCATACAAAATGTGGGCCTGCTTCTGAATGGTTTTGGGGGTGTAGTGCCAAAGAAAATCCACCTAGTGCCTTCTTTACCTTGGTCTTTACTGACAAGGTTTCCTTTCAGGCCTCCCGAGTCTCTGCATCTAGTTGCAGAGTTTGAGGGACGCATACTACCTGCAGTGGTGAGGAAGGCCTCAGGGACTTAGAGCAGCATGTGTACAAGTCCATGGGATCAAACTCTACAGAGGGCTGGTAGAGCTGGCTGATGTCATTGTGAGCCCCTCTTATAATTTTGAAGGGTCATGAACGTTTAGAGGGGTCCCAAATAATTGGAAAAGTAAGATTCATGTCATCCTTCAAGGAAGGCAAGGAGGAAGATGGAGGGGACAAAAGACTGGTCAGCTGAACCCTAGTCCTGTAGAAAGTTACTGAATCATACAGCCTGACAGATGTGAGGCTGCAGCAGCTCTATGTCACCAGTAGCTCTGTGTCCAGCTCGTAGCAAGGCTGAGTACATATCCTCCAAAAGCGTGTGCATACACACGTGCACACACCAACACATGCACACAGCAGCCGTGCAGCATAACACAGCCTGAACACTGCCTCACCAGCACACACACAAATGCACACAGCACTCACACAAGCACAAGCACCATGGAAGGCCTGATACCCAGCCTCTGCTCTGATGGATTAGCATTGAAGTCATTAGTGAAATATATAGACATCTCTTATGTATTACTTCAGTAGATGGTCTTGAAGACTTCAGGTGTACTGATTCCTATGCCTCCTCGTCTCCTCTGGGACCTATGAAACACTGCAATTTGTAGCCCCACTCTAAGCACTGGTAGTCAGACATCAGATTGTTTCACACATATTTACAGAGTTTAGCTCTCTCTGGTAACTGATCTGAGATACTCATTTATCAAGTGCATAACTCCTAGATCCCTGGTCTCCCCTAGTTGTTTGTACTTGGATCTACAAGCCCCTGAGCTTCATATTTCCATTTCAGTTGCTTGTAGTCAGGCCACTTATCTTATTTTTCTTCCCATCCAGCTAGAAGTTTGCTATGATTCACACTTACTCATTTGGAATATGGAGTACAATCAGAGAAAACAGTTAGAAACAGGATTTAATGGGAATATAGGATAGGCTGTAGTGATAAATGCATGGTTTAGACAGAAAAGCATATTGACAGGCAGCCTGTTCATCCTTGACTGGCCTCTTCATCACCCTTTTTTCCCTTCTTGTTCCTTCTTAGTCCTCTTGATCCCTCCTTTCCCCACCTTTGGGAAACTTCATATATTGAGACTTCCACATCATCACAATCTCATTTAAACATGCCAGGATGAGTTTTACGTGATCTGAAAATTCCCTTCTCCCTTCATGTCATAGAAAATCCTATACCCATTTAAACAGCTAGCCCTTTGATGAGGTTTTGATGTAGTCTGATCTAATACTGTGGATTATAGGTGCCTAAAAATTTCCTGCATTATTTAACTCAGAAAACAGTGATCAATGATTCAAAGTCTGACTGACAGCTGTTTATGAGTGGTGTTCCTCAGGGGATGGTACCAGGTCACTAATATCTAACACATTCAGTAATGACCTGGATCATGGGAGGGCATTCAGCATGTCCACAGATATACCACACTGAGGGGATCCATTGATTCTCTGGAGGGAAAGGCTGTTATCCAGATGGCCCTTGACAAGATGGAGGAATGGGTTGGCAGGAATCTTAGAAGGTTCAGCACGGACAAATACTGAAGAGCCCAGTGCCTGGGATAAAATAAACCCCTTACAATAACAGAGACATGCAAATGAATTGATAGAGTGTATCTCTGCAGAAAAAGTCCTGAGGGTCATGGGGGATAATATATTGAAAATAAGTCATTACTTTCACCTTATGCTGATGGAAAGTAACCACATATTGGGCTGCATTATCAAGAAAATGGAATAAAATAAAGTGAAACAATTATTCCCTTCTACTTGGCATTTAGAAGGCTTCATCTAGAGTATTGTGTCTAGTTCAGAGCTTTTGGTGGAAAAGAGAAATATGTAAACTGGAATGAATCCAGTAGAGAACCACTAAGACATCTAGGAGATCTGAAGACACCTTGAGTGAACCAGATGGAGAAGTGAAGGCCAAGGAAGGATCTAATTTCAGTCTTTCATTATCTAAGGTGGTTCGTAAAGAAGACTCATTTCCAATGTACACTCTGGAAGGGCAGAGACTAGTGTTACACACTGCAACAAGAAAAATTCCATCTATATATAAAGAAAAAAAATCGCAGTGAAAAGAAAAGGAACATGAACACACATGAAAGAAATCACAGGAAGTTTTGTAAACCCCAGGTCTTTATTTCTATGAGAACATATGAATAGTCTTGGATTCTCATCAAGATATCATCAGAGTAACAGCAGGTGTATTCTCAGATGTATGCTTTTTGTTTGATTCTACACAATTGGTTTGATACAGTAGGAAGTAGGAAGAGGAATAAATATAAACAAGATAACACCATACCTGGATACATTCACAAGAAAATATTGTAAACAAGAATAACAGATGAAATATCAAAGTGCTAAAAAAAGACTATCTCATGATAAATGCATCAATTTAGCAACTTGACAGAAATTTTCCCAGTTGGAAAGATCATTACCTCATCCCTTGCCAGTTACACTTATGAATCATAGAATCATAGAATGCCTTCGTTTGGAAGAGACCTTAAAGAACATCTAGTTCCATCTTCCCGTCATGGACAGGGACACCTTCCACCAGGTTGCTCAGAGCCCCATCCAACCTGTTCTTGAACACTTCCAAGGACGGGGCATCCATAACTTCTCTGCACAAATTTTCCAGTGCCTCCTCACCTTCACAGTAAAGAATTTTTTCCTAATATCTAATCAAAACATACTTTCAGTTTGAAACCATTCCCCCTTGTCCTATAATTACACGCTCTTGTAAAAAGCCTCTCTGCATCTTTCTTCAAGCCCCACCTCAGGTACTGGAAGGTCTCAGTTAGTTCACCCCAAAGGCTTCTCTTCTGCAGGCTGAACAATCCCAATTCTCTTAGCCATTCTTTCAGGAGAGGTGCTTCATCCCTCCAGCTATCTTTGTGGCCTCCTCTGGACTCGCTCCTAAAGGTCCATGTCTTTCCTGTGCTGAGGATCCCAGAACTGGATGCAGTACTTGAGGTGGAGTCTCAAGAGAGCAGAGTAGAGGGGCAGAATCACCTCCTTTGACCTGCTGGCCACACTTCATAGATCATATAGGATGGTTTGGGTTGGAAAGGACATTAAAGATCACCTAGTTCCAAAGACCCTGCCAGGAGCAGGTGTGGCAGTGGTTCGTAGAGGAGACTCCGCCCGACCCCAGTGGTGGGTGGTCTCAAGGGTCTGAACTGCCCCTGCCACTCT
>VZRJ01005256.1:0-42850 GCA_013397565.1 Ptilonorhynchus violaceus
AGCAGTTGTTTCAACCAGCTTCCTGATGTTTTTGCCGCTGCGCCAACAATGAATGTCACAGTCTTGATGGTTCGGTTGAAAGACTCCAGCCAATTGTCTTTCTCATAATGGATATTATTAATGAGGGTATGCATCTTTTGAAGCGTTTTGTGGATGCTCTCTGATCTTGTCGACAAATTAAAACAACACATCCCATCAAAGTCTCTGCACCCATGCCCGTGTGCTAGGAGCAAGAAATCTATGGCCGCCCAATTTTGGAGGGTGGCCTTCCTGGTAACTTTCTCCTCGGATAGGAGGTCTTTTAGGGCTCTTGAAGTTAACTCTGCTTGTTTAGTCACCCAGAACTCTAAATGTCCCAATTCGCTAAGTGACTTTGCAGCTGCCACCCAGGGCAAAATTATTGAGGCTGCAATTCTTTTTGACTTAGCCCAATGGTAAATTGATGCATCACACTCCGGGTCCTGATTTTGTGCACCCCTTTTAGAAATTATCTGGTTGTTCCAAATTGGAATTTGCGTCATATTTGGCCTAATCAGAGTGAGATGCCCTAGGGTGCACGGGCCTCCTATCAGATGAGATGGAATTCCTGACCATGCCCGATCTCCACAAATGAGAAATAAATTTTTGGGTAACTTAAGGGGGTTTGGGTGGTGTTCATTTACTGAGGAGGGAGAACTTATTCTTGCAACATCCCTGCACCACTGATTCGCGGTCAATTCGAATTTGGCCTGTTTCACATGTTGATAAATTTTAGGGTCGTGGTAGCGAGGGGTAGGTTCAAATTCAAAATGCACACAACGCAGTGCTTTCATTGAGCCAATTAATTCTAATTCCTCAGTCTTTCCAATTTCTCTGTCCACTCCCTCCACAATATCAGGGGGTTAATGATTCGGAGTTTAACCTTATAGGACACACCCTTACGGGTATATTCATGGAATGGAGTTTTCTTGGTATTTACCTCCTGATAGAGGTCGCGCAAGGTTTGTGGAAAGTCAGATATCTCCACAGGAACTCCTATCAGGGCTGTTGACAAAGGGTTTGACACCGCATCCGTGGATAAGCACATCTGGTCTTGTTTCAGGGCATGGGCAAGAGTAACCCAAACATTCTTCTTTGGCTGGGATACAATCCATGAGTTGGTGAGTTGGAAGGCGGCAATCAGGCTGAACACTAGGAGCAGGTGGTGGGATGTATGGAAGAAGGCCATCTTAAACTGAAAAACACACAAGACATATTAATAACTCATAATAGGAAAAGGTACTAGGGACATGGGTTTAGGGAAGGGCCGCGAAAAAGGATTGGGAAAGAGAAGGACTTAAGGGTGGAGAGTGCAGCGAACTGGGAGGACTGATCTCAGGCTGGTCAGGGACAGGTTGCCTACTCTCTTCTTCCAGATCTTCTTTCTTGATGTTCTCTTGGCTGCCATCGTCTCTCTTCCATCTTCTTCTCCAAGCAGCGCTACTGACATCTTTCTTGTTTTCCTTTTGTGCTCGGCCCGCATTTTTTATAAAGGGTTTAATAAACTTCCCAGGCACCCACTTTGGCCCCTCAGGGGTGGACACACAGCCATACCCCCTCCCCTCGGTGATAAGGGGAAAGGGACCCACGATCTTTAGGGTATCTGGCTCTTTTATCAAAACCAATGGATGCTCCTTCAACCTGGCTCTCGTGCTGCTGTGAAAATGTCGGAGAACCGGAGGGTCCGGTTCCCGATCAGAGCAGTTTAGGAAGTTAAGAGTGAAGAGTGCCCTAGCCAGTCGGACCACAGGCGTCTCCACCTCAACTCCCCCTTTCTGTTGAAGGAACATGCATTTAAGGGTCTGATGAGTTCGTTCCACCAGGGCCTGACCCGTTGCAGAATGAGGTATCCTGGTGACGTGGGAAATGCCCCATTCCTGGAAAAATTTCCGCAACTGCTCCAAGGTGTAGGCCGGAGCGTTGTCCGTCTTTATCTCCTTAAGGATACCCAGGACGGCAAAGGCTTGAATCAGGTGGGAGATTTGCTTCTTGCTCACAAAGGAAACTGGAACTGTGTACTGTAATTGCTTCTACAATGAGGTTTAAAGTAGCATGCTGAGTATGTGTGAAATCACACGTTTGGGTGACGTTACATATAAAGTTCTCTGCTTTTGCATTTTCTGTTGTCCCTCACTCCCTCAGCATCTTCAGCCATACACACTGGTATTTCATTTGGTTATTTTGTGGTTTGTTTGGAAGGGTTGTTTGGTTTGGTTTGGTTGGTTTTTTCCCAAATATAGATGTACCAGCTTTGCATAGGGGAGCATTTTTTAATGCTTTTGGTATTTTTCTCATTTTCTGTCTTAAGCCTTATGATTAAAGTTCATAGGTTTGAATTTCTTTACTTCCTTTACTTTTCTTCTTTCTCTGATTTTCCTAGTAGGCAGGTAAGTTTACTCTGTCTAGAAGAACACAGGATTAAATCCTTCAGTCATTTAATTGTTAACTTCATGCTGCACTGAATTCTAGTGTAAGAGAAAATAAATTAGAAACATCTGTTTTCTTTTTCTCATAACAGAAGAACAAAGAATATGTTCTATTGAAATCAAAGATGGCAAATAGAAGAGCAATAAAAGGAAGGTATTATATGTCTTTCACACATATTATTAGTCTCTGGAACTTACTGTCATAGGAAATTATTGAGGCCAAGAACATAACAGGATTTGAAATAGAATTGGACAGACATGTGGCTACCATGAATGTTCAAAGTCAGTCTTATTAATTATGGTGATTTGGGAGCAATATGAAACTCATGCTCCTAGGCTTAAGCAAGGTACCTTGAGATGTTGTACCAGAAGAGCATGGTGGGGTTTTTGGGGGGTTTTGGTTTTTTCTTCCAATTAAACTTGCCTATAGACTAAAACCTACTTGAATTCTGAGCATTGCATTGAAATCTTTGTCCAATCCCAGCTTGCACATATAGAAGTGTTTTTCCCACCTTCCACATACATGTGCACACCTGTCTTGTGTCTCTTTGGGACTGAAAATCTTCCATACTGAATTTGTCCCTTTTAATGCTCCTTTTCCATGTCCCTTTCCATATCAGGTCATCCCAGAAATTACTTTTATGCATCATGTCTGCTCGGGTTGCAAGGGAATGCCTACGGAAATGACCTACAAAGTGAGCAATAGAATCCAAAGTCTTATAAATGATTAATACCTACACAGAGCAAAAGCCAGAGCGTTGATTAAACTTGAGTGTGCTGTAATGAGTGAAATCACTATATTTCTGTAAAGGAAGTGATGATGGTAGCAAGCTCTTTACCATGTCTTGCCTTTTTAATAAGTGGCACTTCAGGTTCTAGAATTAATTCCACAGAGTGCAAAAATATCAGGAGTGAAGTAAGAAATATGCTAAAAGGTTTGACTATTATAGTTGACATTTATGCCTGCAAATTTCAGCAGGACTTTAAACTACACGGTTTCTACACGTTGGGGCTAGGGAGGAGAAATATCTTCTTGATAAGCTACAGATTTTTTTTTAAATAAACACTCCTAAAAAAAAGAAAAAGAAAAAACACACAACAGAAAAACCCAAACCAATTCAGATTCAGAAAGAAAAGGAAAAGGTAGTTGAGCAAAAGCATAATAGAAACACAAATACCTAGGCTTTAGCCAAAATATTTCTGGCCTCCAGATTCTCTTATTTGGAGTATGGGAAAGGTAACTTGAATAAATCATGTGGCTGTAAAGGAAAGAACCTTATAATGTCTCCTGTAGAGGAGTTCAGCTCTCTGCAGAGCTCTGTGCTTTCCTTATAAGGTTCTGCTCTTCTGTGATTATCTAAAAACTACAGTCAGTTTAATGACAGAAGCAAAGCTTATTGCATGTTTTGAAGATGCTCAGCAGCAGCATTGATTGGTAACAGACTTTTAGAGTTTACTCTTCCATAAAAAATACAGTATTTTGTCTTTTCGTGGGATGCAGGTGCAACAAGGATGCTTTCAAAAGTGTTCTTTGCTGACAGTGGGAATGAGGAATGCCTTAATTACTGATGGGGCTAAGTGTGATGAAGCAAACCCCCAATCCAAGTGCTTTGCAGCGATCTGGCTTTTGCAGTTGCTGCTGGGTCTGTCAGGGGATTTTTGCCGGGTTCCAAAGAGATTTCTCTGCCCTGCATTGCACATGAATTAGGTCTGTTGAATTTGATGGAATTTCTGTCATTGACTTCAACTAGCCCAGAGTGATACAGAAGTACTGGCTTTTAGAAAGAGACTTGACACATGTATACTTACAGGATAGGTCTTTAACGATGAGTGGTCTGCTGCAAAGTTTGAAGCAGGGAAAGAGACTTCCTAGGGTGCACAAGGCCAGTAAAAAGTAACATTATCACCTATGGTGATGAGTCTTCCCATTTTGAAAAAAGGGAGGGTGGTAAGTTTTTCTGGCATGTGAATGAGAAAAGGCTTAATACAAATACATACAAAGTAATGGCTCATCTATCAGCTTCTGTGGAACGCTGTGCACTTTATCTAAAAGAGCGTATTGCAGAAGTAGGTGGATTTTGAAGAGGAGAGATGGGATTTATTTAAAAAGGGACTGGAGGACTAGTCATGTAAAGACACAGGAATTGTTTCCTTCAGAAAAAAAACCAAACCCAACAAACATAACACTTACAGAATCACAGAATATGCTGAGTTGGAAGGGACCCACAAGGATCATTAAAGTCCAACTTCTGGCCCTGCAAAGCACCATCCCCAAGAGTATTGTCCAAACACTTCTTGAACTCTATCAGGCTTGATGCTGTGCCCACTTCCCTGGGGAGCGTGAGCCTTTTCCTTACTTTTTTTTAATCTCTAGAGAAAATTGACAGGAAGGTTTTTTTCCTCTTGTAAGACAAGAACAAAGGCATATGGAATGAGATTAAAAGATAGTGAAATTTGTTTACTTTTTACAGAATAGAATGGGGCACTAGGGTTCCATGCTGTATTACATTACCAAAACCAGGAATTTAGTAAGCCTCAAAAAATCTCAGGCTTCTATGGAAGGCCAAACCAGACAGAATTACTGCAGCTTATTTATAATACCGATTTCAGAAGGAATATATGGATGCCTGGTTTTGAGACTCAAGCAGTTACTGCTGAGGGTGTTGCTACAGAAGGGGAAAACAGAAGACCTGGCAGCAACCGTCTGATGCCCATCTCTGTCCCATTTGACACTGGAAGCCAGTGAGATACGAGGTGTTAAATTAGGTGGACTTCAGATCAGATTCAGCCTGGTGGCTACATTTCTTTTGAAAAGCTAGTAGAGAAACAAAATTTGCACTTGACCTGTGATCAAAGTGTTTGCTGTAATACTACCTCTAGTATACTAATGTGTGAACTGAACTTTATTTTAATATTGTTTCATAGGGGGAAAATTGTGTTTAGAAAAAAATCTTTATGAGTCATGTTACAAAAAGGTTTGTGTGGTATGAAATACACGTTCATATATATGTGTATATATATACAACAAAGGCACTTTTAAAAGTAATTTCTAAAAGTATTTTCTGTTATATTTTTGTTAAATTAATATCTCAGAGAATCAAGTCTTAAAGCACAAAACAAGGACTCACTTTGGTGTCTTACTCCAGTACTTAAGATGAAGGTTGACTTTACCTGATCAGATTTCAAGTTTGTAGTATCATTAACTCATAGCTTGAAAGTTGCATGAGTTTTGCATATGTTTATATAGAGTGAATTTAAAAAGTCATAGTAGTATGGGTTAGTTTGCTAATCTGTTAGTGATACTATCATTGGGATGATTTTTTGTAAGTGATGTGTTCTACTCTTCCATGACAGGTACAATCTCAGCAGAAGAGAGTTATTTTCAGCTATTTTACCTTAATTGGGAAAAAAGTTGACTCATCATAACCTGTAATTACATTTGATTAAAAACCCGATATAAACTTTTTTTAAAAAAAAAAGATAAGTTAGTTTTAATGATGGAAGTGTCAGCTGCCTTTGGAAATTGTCTATTCTTACTAATTTGTTCAGAAGGCTGTTTGTGTGTAGTCTAAGAGTTTTATTTACTGGCCTTTCTTGACATAGAAACTTAAAATAAACAGATTTTTTTCATTTATCTTGAAAGTTCAGGTGGGATTATCTAGACTGGCTGAGAAAGTTGCCAGCACAATGTAAATGTATTTACTTTGTAAACATATAGCTGTTTGAACATCTTTATTTCACTAAAAGAAATACTTGAAATGCCTTTTAGTAAGAAAAACCGAAGTGAATGGAGCTGGAGTGGCTGGAATCAAATCACTTTTCCTTGTTCTTAGAGAGATTTTCCCTACCTTCATACCTGAAACCCTTGCAATTTGTAGCTAGTGATAGATTTATTTCTCTTCTTATGCTGTTATGTATGTAAAAGTGCATCAAGCACGGGTATTAAGGGTGTCCATTCTTTCAGGTGTTTTGCCATACTACTGTGTGCTATTATGCTGTTTTCATATTTGTGTCTAATTAGAAGCAATCTGTTCAGTTTGTCTTCAAAAAATTAATAGTGTAAAATTAGGTGCAAACTGCTCATCTATCTCTCTGTCAGTTTTGCAGTTTCCTAGGCATTTATTTCTGTTGCTGTCTGTATGGAAATGGTTACAGCATAACAAAAGCAGTGCTCAACTCTCAAAACATACTCCTAATCTTGTCACTCTTGCTTCAAAGTATTACTTGTAACAATGCTGAGGTTAAAAGGTTAGAAAATGTCTGCTGCTGTCTGTCTCTAAAACACCTGCACGTGTCTGAGAGGTGTGTTCTCCTCCTTCTGCTTCTATTTAGGAAATATAATAGAAAATCTCATGCTAGAACTGCTACCAATTAAAGTACTACCACCATCCAGTAAAGAAATGCGTATTTGAGACCCTTCTTTGTGAATTTTTTGGATTGCAGAAGTAGTATGTGAGGAAAATGTCTGTCTTTTTTAATGACTAGAAATGACTGCCATGACTCCATGGCAACATACATGAAGTATTATTTAACATCAGTGGTTTCAGGTAATTAAAGTGTGAATTTAGCATGATTTTTTTTCATGGCAACAAAAAGTTTAAATTTGGTTTAAACTAAGAATGTCAGTGATCAGCTGAAGGAGCAAATTTCCAAGCCATGTGGGACCACGAGTGATATTGAGAAGGATGCCTGGATTCCCTGTGCTCCCTGGTAATTCCCTGTTCCCTGCTTTCCATGGTCCTCTGTCAGCAGAACTTAACTGCCACACGTGGGAGTTGTCTTTCCAGCTTATTAAATTGTTGCTAAGTCATCTCTCTATGGTGGAAATCAGGGAGGAGAAGACACCAGTTGCTGGCTTTTATGTGTGTGAATGTAACGTGCTTTTCATAAAAGGTGTAAGTGATATAATGCCCCAATTTGAAACTATTATTGACTGTCACTTCATTGCTTCATTGTCATTAATGTTTCCTTACATTTGGGACATGCTTCCAAATAAAAATGTCGTGAAGTAAAGGCATTGGGGGATTCAAAATTCATCTATGTGAGTTTTTTTACTTTGGGGGAAAGTTACTTAACATCAGTTGTCAAATAGGCTTCTGGAGAAAAAAAAGATAATTTGTGAAGGACTGTATTTGTCCTTCAAGTTAAGGCATGCAAGTTGGCCACAAAATTGTATATGTTATTTAAGAGCACTGCTTAGTCCTCTTGTGGCTCCTAATGTGGATTATGATAAATTTCATGTTCCTAATACTTTGAAAACAAAAAAATAAAACTTTAAAAAGCCACCACAAATGCTTATTCAGGCTATCTTTATGTGTGTGAATCTGCTGTAGGAAAATCAAAATTCTATTTTTCTTAAATCTCTTGAAAGATTTTTAGGGTTTTCTTAAGCTTTTTCCCCTCTTATCAGCTTCAAAATATTTGTATCTACTGCAGTAAATGCTGACTAGCTGTTGTGACTGGCTTGTGTTATTAAATGAGAACAACTTGCAGGGGTATATAAACAATTTTTAGTGGCTGCTGTGTAGTTCGCTGGCAGCTGTGCTGTAATGCAGTGTATGTAACCTTGTTTTACTTAAAGAAAGCAAACTCTCATCTTAGATTTCTGTTTCTAGTCTGTGCATGCCAGAGTTTCAGAACTCAAAGGTGGTGTTTTCAAATTACTTTTCTGCCAGGTAATTTTGATAGTTTAGAATTGTGAAAATCAGGAAAGAGATTTTCTGGTTTTGCCTTAATATTTTTATTATTTTTATTCTTTCTATTCTTAGTAGAGTTAGTAAATAAATTATTTAATCATTTTTTCCGAGCTTGTAGTCTGTTTTTGCTGTCTCCTCTCCTCTGAAGAATATAGCATGGGGACTTGGAGCCTGCCGCCAGGTTAACCCTTGACAATGTAGTACAGGATAATTGAGAATATTTTGTTGTTGTTTTGAGAGAAGTAGCCGAATTTTGGGTTGTTATTGGCTGGTTTGCATAATTTTGGTGTTAGCACCCCCAGTGAAATCGGTTAATCCAAATGCAGTGATCTTGATTTATTTAGTGAGTGGCAAGGAAAGGAGGTTTAATGTAGGTAAAGGAGGAGGGGAAGGCATCCAGATTAGATGGGGTTTTTTTCTTTATAGCTTTCATGTATCATGAAGATAAATCTTTCAAGACATACTGTACTTTGATTAACAACATAATGTTATCAATACATGTTGTGGAGGGAAGCAATATAATGATGTGAAGCCAAGATAATGGGAGGGCCTGTTTCTCTGGTTAAGCGATGTTGATTGTATCTATCATTGATCTCATGGGAAGGAGACTCTCTTGGTGCTGATTGACTGACAGATTGTTCTAATTTGTAGCATGTTTTTAGGGCGAGGTGGTTGGTAGGTAGGTGACGGGACAGGTAGATCAGTTTAGGAGCATGTGGTACATAAGCAGATTTTTTTCCCTTAGGTTGTGTTCTCTTGAAAACTTAAGTTGCATGTAAACCAGTAATCTTAAAATACTATTAAATCTGTTCTGAGTACAGACTTTAAACAGAATTCTTGCCATTCAGTGCAAGAGAGATGGTAGTATATCTCTAGTCTGGCAATGTATTGTCTGCTCTCTTCCCTCCCCATGGAAGTAAAAAAGTTAGCTTAAGGAGGCAGTTGGGTGAAGCCCCAAGAACCTTGTCCTTATTAGTTTGAGGAAGATCAAGAGTCGTGTTTGCTTTCAATTTTCAGCATAGCAGGGGCATCTTGCCAAGTGTTGCACATCATCTTTGGCTTTCTGGGGCTGGTTTCTTCAAGCTGGTTTGTAGCTGCTGTTGCTCTTTCCATCTAACTTATTTAGCGTGTGCATTTCTTAATCTACAGAATTACTAGTTATAATGAAATCAATAAGGCAAACTAATGATAAAGTCCAAAATAAACAGTCCACTATGTTAGCTCAATGCTGGATAGGTAGACTTATGAAATAGGTGGGATCCTCTATTTTTTTTTCCTTTAACAGAGCAAGCAACTTGTGAAGAGACAGAAGCATCCAGATCACATGGGTTCAAATGTATTAGTTTTACAATTTACATCCTACAGGGCCCCTAAATATTTATGATGTGCTGGAGTTTTTTATCTGCTTATTGAGATCGCCTTCTATATTCTCATACTGATGAGAACAGGACAGGAGATGGCCCTGGAAGACAAACACAGATGTAGGTCGCAGCTTGATTCTGGCATGGCAGGTTAGTTGTGGTGGATTTCTATTTTCCTTAATGGATACAGCATGGTATTTAGGAAAGAGCCCTGTTATTCGGTGTAGCATATCTAGGGTTGCTTGTGGAGGGGAAAGGGGCTGTTATTGAACTTGTCAGTTGTCAGAGTGGGTAGTTTCCTTTCCATGTATGAAGAACCTACTATATCCCAGTAAGTGCCAGGCGGAAGTAGAGCTTTTTTTTTCTTTTGAGGAGTACACCACATTTGAGATTAGTGACACAAGCACTTTCATATTTATTAATAGTATTGATTTTCTTTTATTTGTCTTTAGTTATAGGTCTGTCAATTTCATGCTAGGCAACCAGTTCAAGGTATGTTTGCTTTATGCAAGCATTAAAATTACAGAAATAAATAGGTTCACTAGTTATATTTCTATACCAATTTCCTAAAAACTGTTGGAATACGAGGAGGCTCCAAAATAATGGTGTGGTTGCAGAAATAGTGCATTTGTGAAACTGCCTGGTTTTGCTTCCCAATTGTAAATTACCCATCTGTGCTATAAATACATAAATAATTTGAAAATGAGGTCTGATGATGTGTAGGAATTTCTGTCCTCATGTTAGTAGTTGATAGCCCAATAGACAAATGGCAGGAAGGAAACTGAAGTAAAAATAACATGAGGTTATGTTGGCAGAGCACAGATTCTACCATCACATCTTCTTGTCATTTCAAATGAGACATTGCTAGTTGTTAGGTGGGTCAGATTCTCTGTTACTCTTTCCCAATTTGTTTATTGTTTCTTGTACAGGGTATTATTTAATGGGACATGTGAGGTCACATATAAGCCAGGACATTTTAATTTATTTAATTTTTGGTCACAACCTCAAGCTAAAACTATGAGAAGAAAAGAAAAAGATTTGCCTACAATGAAAATGATTTTATTGATTAGTTTAGCATTTTCTGTATTTACATACTGTACATACTAAAGTCTCAGACTTACAGAAACAGCTTCTCTGCAGTCATGTTTGACACTGAAAATGTTCCTACATGTAGTGGGACAAACTTCCAGTACTTTGCAGTAGAGAAGGCTACAAAGAAGCCACTGGAAAGAAAAACTGAGACCCTTGAGAACTGAGCAGGCTGGATTTATTTTCAATTTTGGAACCAATACTAAATGGATTAATTTCTCTTGAACCTTTTCAAAAGGACTTGCTCCTAAATTGGAGTGATTATTGTTAAACTAAATAGAGCTGAAGCACACTCCTGAGAATATCCTAAGTCTCCTCCTGACCACCCTGAGGTGAAAACTGAGATTTTATTTTAAATCTTTGAAGCCTGGTTTAAAAATCAAACTCTGCAGTGAAATTGTTTAAGAAGTTGGCCTTTTCACCAAGTAGTTTAGTATTAACTTCACGGTAATATTTTACAGAAACTGAAATATTTCAGGTAAGAGTCCTAAATTTGCAAGTACCCCTCCGCATTTCTGTTCCTATTGTAATAGAGAAAGAATGAGATCTTGGCTGTGATAACTGTTGGTTGTTGTGTGATCTTATTGCCAAGGTTTTTTTTATATAAATTGGAAAACAGTCTTTTTTTTTTTCTTCCCACAAGGAAATCCCCCGATCAGTTTTCCTTGAAGTCCCATAAATCCCTGCATTACATCTTATCAGCTCCATTATCAGAGCTATTTGGTTATTTAGTTCCTATTTTAACCTAGTAAGAAAGTAATTCACTGTACCGTTTATCCTCCAGTTTAAGCTTTGTGCAATTGTTCAAACCTTCCCAATTTTTGCATTAGGCTGATACTTAAGGGAAAAGCTTTCCCAGATGCTAAAACAGAAATTTTGTTCATGAAAACGCACAGAAGAATGATATTATTTCTAACTCTGTTAGAAATGTGGTGGGATTTGCAAGGCACTTACACTTGTGCAATAATATTGTGACTGCCATTTTAAATTGAAGACACAATACTTTCAATGAGTTACAAGAAAAATAATAATATTTGCAGCATTGTACTTGAAAACCATACCCCCAAACATGCAATAGAAGGAGAATTAAGTTCTGTTTTTACAATTTTATGTTTGGATTGCTGTAGCAATGTAGTGTTCCATCTTTGCTCACTTTACCTCTTTGCTTCCTTCTTATGTTTTAACTAAAGCTGGCTACAACTTTTTCTCTTGCTGTCTTTTCTCTCCATCTCTCATTGAGCCTGCAGGAATTTCACCTGATTTCAATCCATCATTTTTATGTTAACGCAGTGGAGCAGCTTGGTTGTTTGTAATGACAGTGGGCAAAAATTGCCACTCTGATTCACGTAGGCACATGGTAATTCGGTATGTTACCTTTAATTTTACACAGTTACCCAGGTGGGGTTTTCTCGTGTTGTGATTATTTTTTTTCCTTTCTTTTCCTTTAATTTCCATTCTTTGACTAAAAATGGGAGGCATCCCACTTTTAAACTACTTGACCAAAAAAATGGCAGTTAAATGGGTGGCCCTGGGTATCCTTTTGACTACTTCTGTTTTGTCTATTTGTATTTCTTCCTAATAACTGTGTAATGTTTTAATGCTTATTTTATAATTGAAAAACCTGTGTAAGTTGTGTACACGCATCTTTGGATTGTGTTGTAGCAGGCTTGGCATAGTTGGGTACTGCCTATGAATGGAGGATCTTGGTGCTATAGTAATAAAAATAATAATAATACATTTTGGTGGCTAAAAAAGAAAAAAAAAAGAAAAGTCGTGGGGAAAAGAAAAGGGAAAAAAGAGACCTTCTGATGTTCAGCTAAATACTTCCTAAAGCTGCCTAGTAAGGCGAGGAGTCCATAACCAAGATGCACTTCCATGTTCAGCCATTCACTGTTTCCTACTAGAAAATAAAGCAACAGCAAAAAAAATTGATGTTGCTGTCAGTTTGTAATGGTGCAGTTTTACTTTGGAGATCATTAGATTGTCTGCCACCTTGGAATTCCCATGCGCCATTAGTATGTTGTTTGCTTTCTGATTTGAGCTATGTCCCTCGGAAAAGGTCATGTCTGCAGTGTTTTTAGAATTTATATTTATTTTCCCCAAGTGTGCAACTTCAAAACAGCTTAGCTACTTGCATCAGACTCTTCTCGTTCACGGGGAGATAGCCTCAAAAATAGCATCTGGGGATGTGGAGTAGTTGGTATATGAGTTTGTGGTTTTGTTACTTGCAGTTTTAGCTGAAACATATTGTAGGTTTTCATTAGCTGTTATTACTTCCTTCACCATACCATGGAATTGCCCTTCATCTCATCACCCTGACGGACAGCAGTCTCTGGCACTTCTAAAGTACTCTGCTCAATTAGTTAGCTTTTAAAATAAATATGTGCTGCTTTGGTATACCAGGGTATTCATATAGTGTCTGTAGCATCAACTAATTTTGATTATTTATCACTGCAGCGATCTGGTGTTGTGTGTCTTCTGTATCTCAAAGAAGAGGAATTAAACTATTTGCCAGTCTGAATTTTCACTAAAGGAAGTACTTATATTATGATTTGCTCAACACCTAAAAAGGACCAGGTAGCTTCCAAATGAACTAACTTGTTTTCGTAAACAATGGACTCTTTCTGAGTCATTCTCCTGGAAAGTACCATCACTGTGTTCCCAGGGATTTTTGTACATTAGCTGTATGTGGTGAACACCAAAAAGTCCAGTTTTCCCTCCTTGGCATAGGCCTGCTTTGAGTGATTTGCCCAGGGATGCCAGGAAGGAGGAAGTTGAGTTTGTGTGTGTGAAATATCAGGGCGGTATCATGTATTGCAGGCCTGTGGTGGAGGTTGTATCTGGCTGGCTTAATACGAAAAAGGCACAGGCTGGGTGTTCTTGCAATTTGTCATTTTAGCTTTTTCCATATGTGAAAGTGTGTGTGTGTGTCTTCTCCATGAACAGTGAATCTCTGAGGCAGAGTCTTGTGTTTACAGTTGCTCAGTGCTGCAAGGCATCTGCAGCTGATTTACCTAGGCATCATTCTGCTCCCCAGCCTCTGCTGCAGGCGTTTCTAATTTACCTGTTTGATTTTGATGTTGAGAAAGAACATGGCGCCTGCCAGCAAAGAGAGGCAGAACAAGAACAGGTTTTTCCAAAGCAACACAAGGCTGGTTGGGACTTGGCCCATGAAGAACTTTGAGCTTGGTCTCACTTGTACTGAGTCTTTCTCCCTGCGTTGCATTTACTAGGAGGTAATGCCTTGCATTTTTCTGCTTCTAGACTTGGAAAATTAGGTAGTCCTTGAACAATACCTTGCAGCTGGGCAGTTTCCCAAGGAGTGTTTCTGTCATAACATCTGTCTAGAGGATAAGCCAGTGTCATTGGGAACAATCAGGATAAGTTGTTACAGTGTGTGCAGTACATCTTCACTGTTTTTCCAAGGAAGAGAGAGCTCAGTTGCACTCCTGTGTAACACAAGCTGCCTGATAGGATAATAATGGGTTGGGATCTTTTCAGTTTTCTTTTGGATGTCATCTTTCGCTCTGAATTACTGGTCTTTTACTCATTTCTTTTTTCAGAAGTGAAGAGGTTGTGGGCTGCTGAGTTAATACAGAAAGTTGTTGCTCGTATACTCTCATCTTGCAGTGGAAGCAATTTCTATTTAATTGGTTAAAATTGTCTTCCCAGTGGTCATATGTTGGACAGCTTCAAAGTTATTGGTAGATCTAGACACTTAATTTGGGCAGTGGTGACAGATATCAGGCAAGGTGACAGCTGTGCCAGTGAGCCCTGTGTCCATGCCTCAGTGAATTTCTTTTTGAAGCAGATAATTGCAAGGATTTTAAACAAAGAATGTAATTTTTAGCCTTTGACAGTTTCTGTATCTCCACCAAAAGTTAATGCTGCTGTTCTTATGCTGTGGTCCAGTATTGCCACTTTTCTATTATGCACTAGGTCTTCATGAGCTGTTTGATATTACTAATCCTAAGTTAAATCTGAGCAATATCATACTTGAAGCTGACTTGCATCTCCCTCTTTCAGTCTCTCTTTTATAAGAAATCAATGTTAATGTGTAAAATTTTGACATGTACAGCTATTTTACTCTGTTAATTGAGTCATGAAAAGCTTAAAAGGTAAGCTTAGTACATCATTGTTGAAGCCTACTGATGTCTTACAAAGATGTTGCACTCTTAATATGGAGGTCTAGCAGTATATTACTTGTGTGCAGTGAGAGCTCTAATTGGAAACCTAATAGGATACAAGAGATTTCTAAGACTATTAAAAATGATAATATATTTTTTAAGTCTGTGGGATTTTTTTATTGACAGTCCTTTGGGCTGAAGCTGGAAATAAAATGCAAAAAGTTGAAATATTTCTCGTCGGTTCAGAGGGCTGTATTCAGTGCTAATCACACATCACATTTCTTGAGTGCTGAAGTGCTCCCCGTTGGCAGTTCTTGGGATATAAATTCCAACAGTAAATCGGTGCTAACAAAGCTCAAGTACCTGTTCCCGTTCAGTAGCTCCATCTTTAGGGGAGGGAGGGGAGGGTGATTGTCGGTGCAACGTGCAGTAATGACAGTGTGTCAGTAGGTTGCTAATAGGTACATAAAGAGGTGATTCCTTGGAGTGGTGGCTAAGGGTGCCCCAGAGAGTCCTTTTCAGTAAGTTTGCACAGTTAAGTTGGTGTCTTTCCAGAGGTAGAGCTTCCTGTCGAAATACAACGCTTTTCCAGTCTAATGCACAAGTGGTAGCTGGAGAGTACTGAGTGCCCAAATATATAGACCTGCATAGGACAGGGACAAGTCGTTAAGGTGGAGTGGGATGCCAGAAGTGTTCAGGATGGAATGGCTTTTACTTTAATTTAATACTGATCTTGAGCTGTGTGGGGATTTGTGTTCTGGAGAGAAAAATCTTTCCCTTGTGGCTGGTGTATCATTTGCAGAGAATCTGTCTTCCTTTACTGCTTTCTTACATGCTTTCCTTCCCCTGGAAGCATGCTTTTAGTCATAACTTCACAATTGTTGAATTATCTAGCACCAACATATTACGAAATTTTATTATTAGATTAATCTGAAAATAAAAAAAAATTTAGGTGTGCTAACAGAATTCATTCCCTTTCTCTCTCCCAATTCCCCTGCTGTCAAGAACATGTTCACCAGTACTGGGAAGAGCAGGAAAAAAAATGTGTCTCTGATCTCTGTTGTTATTTTGACAATTGGTGCTCTTGCAATTGTATTTCTACTTGTAACATTGTTACTAGCACTTAGTGATTACTCTGATTCCCTGCATGTTAATCAAATGCATATTGTTGTGTGTATGTTGAATTTATTGGATTGTGTTCCTTCTCAAGTAATACTGCTCTGTGATTGTTATATGAAAAGAGCCTAGTTTTTTCCTTCTGTCTTTGAGTAGCCTTGTTAAAAGAAGGGGGAAAGAAGAGCAAGGCTAGTTTTCATTGTATTAGGGATGTTAAGATCTGTCGCTTTCAGAATAAGGGGAGAAGACATTTCTGAAGCCATGGTACATTCATGATGGAAAAAGCTGTGTCAGCACCTCCCTTTATGCAAAGGGATTTTTCAGCTCTGGAATCTTACACAGAAAATACTACTAGAGCGGCACAGAAAGAAAGAGGCAGCAATGGAGTCCTAAACCATTAATGGCTTTATAGGTTGAGCTGTACTTAGAAATACTCGGTGACATATGGCACACTACAGAGTACAAGTGTCTGAGGGTATCAGTAAGACTAATTTTAACAAACAGACATTTGATCTCTGCAACACCTTTAGTTTGTACTGCTCGTAGTGAGCTGCTGGCAGGTTAGGGAGAATCTCAGATTAGACAGAGCTAATTTGAGAAAGTGCTGTTTTAATTTGACACAGTGATTTTAATTCCCCTTAAAAAAGCAGTTCCACAATGCAAGCAATAGCAACAGGGTAAGATCACGTGGCATCATCTTAGAAATCAGTGCAGCAAAATGATAAAAATGTAGAAAATTTTTACATTTAAGGGTATCATAATTTATTCATCTTCCTTCAATTATACTATAAGCCTTTGTTTAGCAATAATGCAGGAATATATTTTAATTTTAAAGAACACACAAAATAGATAAAATGAACATAAATCCTTAATTTATTTAGTATTGTCTTTAATATGGTACAATTTTATTAAGACTGAGATGGAAGAGCCATTTCTGGAATACAGTAGGAAATTGTTGTTTGAAACTTAACTCTTATATTGTGTTGATAGAGTAGTATGTTCAGGAGTAGTTCTGGGCAATGCTTCTCTTGTAACTGGCAAGAGAAAGAAGCTGGAAACTATACCCTACCTCTAGTTTCTCAGCTTTGCTGAATGGTCTGGAACACTGATAATTCCAGGTAAGATCTCTGAAAGTTTGAAAGTATTCAATCTTCTTTTAATCCCTGTCTCTACTTCAGGAGGTGTATGAAGAATAATAGTGAAAAATTTCTTCCATATCATACTTGAAGAATGCAAGAAGTCATATTTATCTGAGCTGTGGTAATATTCCTAAACGATTTTGGTTTTTATCTCTTAGTGCTGGCCCCAAAGGTGATAACATCTATGAATGGAGATCAACCATTCTAGGACCTCCAGGTTCAGTCTATGAGGGAGGTGTTTTCTTCCTTGACATCACATTTACACCAGAATATCCTTTCAAGCCTCCAAAGGTAAGAGACCTGTAGCTAACATGTTAAGTAATGATTGCTCAACAGACCATTGAGTAGCATGCAGTGTTAATGGTATGCAGTACGTTTGAAATCCGCTCTTTTTAAGAACAAACTTAACCTTGTTTCAGACATTACATTAATTTCTGTTAGGTAATGTTAACAGCTTTTCCAGTCCTCTAGATCATTATTTTAGAGCTTGTTTTCTTTTTCCCTGCTTCTTTTTATGAGAAGTCCTAAGCAATTAGAGCAAGCATTGAGACAGGACTCAGAAACTGATACGTAAGTAAACTTGAGAAGAGGAGAAAGGCTACAAATACTTGTTTCTCAAACCACTTGGGTACCGTAAGCATAAGTTACATGTGTTTTGGCCACTAAAGTAGTATTTAATTTTCCAGTTATGTTGAACACTTGTGTTGTTCTCCTGTTTGTACAGTAACAAACTTTCTGGAGTGGTGTTATATTTGTGAAGCTCTTACATTCCAGTGTTGTTGTGTTCCAGTGCTCTAAGGCAAATACCAGTGCAAGTGAACATTATCTGGTGGTTCCAATACATGGCCACAGGAAGAGTGTTGGGTTACAAGAGGTGGTTTTGTATACAATGGGTGTTTGTCTTGTATCGAAAGCATTTATGTGCATGTTTAACTTGCTTCTTAAAAGTTATTTGATTGATGAGATAAATGCCAGTGACTGCACCATCTTTCAGACTTTCGTCTAGTCTGCGGCAGAAAGGACTTGCTCAGGCCATCAGTCCATCTCAGCAGAGCAATGCTAATTGCTTACACAAGACAAGTTAATACAAACTTGCCAAATTAAGGAAACTATTTGACTGTTCTTGCTCGCGTAACTTCAGGGTTTCTGGTAGTACCAACAAGACCTTACATTCTACCCCTAAGATAAGGCTCCAGTTACAAACAGCATGGTCTACCTTGGTGATCATCTCTAGTGCTTTCCTTCTGACATCTGTCCGTCTCTTTTTGGAGATTCTCTGGCAACACAGAAGTTTCTCTTGTGTTAGAATTTAATTCAGTTTAGAGTAGTGGATTTGGGGTTTTTTTAAATTTAATTTGCATTGAATAATTTGTTGTCCAGCCAACTATATGCAATTTATTACGTTGTGAGCCCAGTAAGCGTTTAAAGAGGGATCTTTTACTTTCGCATGTGTGCTTTGTTACACCTTTGCTTTCCATGCCACAGGTCAGAAGCATTTATCACCCCAAGTTTATGCAGACTCATTATAGAATCATGGAATGGTTTGGGTTGGAAGGAGCCTTAAAAATGATCTAGTTCCAACCTCCTTGCCATGGGAAGGGATGCCTTCCACTAGATCAGGTTGCTCAAAGCTCTATCCAGCGTGGCCTTGAACATTTCCAGGGATGGAGCATGCACACCTTTTCTGGGCAACCTGTTCTGGTGCCTCAGCACCCCCACAATAAAGAATTTTCTACTAATATCTAATCTAAATGTACCCTTTTTCATTTTAAAACCATCACTCCTTGTCCATGCCCTTGTAAAATGTCTTTCTCTAGCTCTCTTGTAGGGCCGCTTTAGGCCCTACTGGTACTGTAGTACCAGTACTACAGTACTGGTACTGTACCTTTAGGTACAGTACTGGAAGGCTGCTCTAAGGTTTTGCTGGGGCCTTCTCCTCCCCAGGCTGAACAAGCCCAACTCTCTCAGCCTCTCTTCAAAGGAGAGGTGTTCCAGCCCTCTTATTGTCTCAATAGCCCTCCTCTGGACTCACTCCAACAGATTCATGTCCTTCTTGTGTTGGGGCTCCAGGTGGGGTCTCATGAGTACTTGGGATTGCCCAGACATAGGTGCAGGACCTTGCACATGGTCTTGTTGAACATCATGAGTTTTGCACAGGCCCACCTCTCTGTATTCCTCCTAGGCTACCTGCCCTTGCTTCCACCCTCTGTATGCTTCCTTTGTGTGTTTGAGCTTGTCCAGGAGCATGTTGTTTATCCATGCAGGCCCCTTCCCCTTCTCTGACAGATGGATCCCATCAGTGCCCAGCAGACCAGCTTTCTTAAAGCAATTCCCATGGTCTAAGTAGCCAAACCCCTGGCTGTGGCACGAGTCCCATAACCATTTGTTGGTTTGCCAGATTCAGTTGGCCCTTTTGAACTCCTTCCCTTTGACCGGGAGGATTGATGAAAAAACTACCCATGCTCCAGAGTCCTTTCCTGGGGCTGCCTTATTCAGCTCCGGTGTCTTTCCTCATATGATGGGTCTTTCCAATCTGCAGAGCAGCAAAGTGGTTCTGCAGAGACACCTCAGGCTTTGGGGGGAAGTCTCTTCCTACAGGTCCTTGTCGTGGCAAGCTTCTATTCTTCTGCATTATTGGTCCCCTCTCCCTTCCCTCTGTGCCAGTGGGAGTTCCTGGCTGTGTGGCCACAGGCTGTGGGTCCAGTGCAGACTGTGCTTGGAACCAGCTGTTTAAGTCCTTCTTAGCAGCCCTGATGCCATGCAGCCTTCTCACTCCCTTCTGCAGCTCAGCCACCTGCTGCAGGGTGTCCTCCACCTGGGCATATGTTTTGCAGGCAGGTCTGCAGCCTCTCCTTTCAGCAGCTCCATCTCAGTAGAAGTGTCTGCCACTGCCGGGGTAGTGCATGATGGTGCAATCACTCCAGCCAGAGTTGGTGCCCTTGCTCTCAGATGAGTGTCCACCACGCTGCCTCGAGGGTCAAGTGTGGTGCCTTATACTGTAACTACCAGTGATACTGAGACAGCCTTATATGCTAAGTTCCCCAATGCAGAACCAAATAAACAGTTATGTCATTCCAGCTCAGCCCTGCTTTCTGCTCAGTGTTTCTGACTGGGATCTCTTTATCTTTGGATCTAAACCCTCACCCTGATGAAAAGAAGGGTGAGATTAAAAAACGAGACAGGCACCACTTAGTGAGGCCTTAAAACACTAGTTTGGTGGCAATTCACTGTATTGTAGCAGCTTCATTTAACTGGGGTCTTTCCTCCAGCAAAGTTCAAGTTGGTTTACAAACCACATGTATGTATGGAAATAAAATACATGTAGCTTCAGTCACATTGAGATGGGACACAGGAGAAAGCATAGTGGTGGTCTAATAGAACATACTTGAACTACTTGAGTACATCAGGTTTAAATGAAGAACCTTTCTTTGGCTAAGAACCAAAGCTGCTCCTGTGTTAACATCTTTGCTAGTGTTAATCAATGGTAATGTGGAAAATATGATTATCATATTGCTCCTGCTTTATTCCTGCCATTTTGTTGATTTCAGGTTGTCCAACAGCTTGCAGTAACTAGTAAATAATGTTTGTGGATCATGTTTAAGTGGTAGGCTAATGTAATTACAGTAGCCTTCCTATATTTGCTTTTTGGGGCAAAAAATAAACAAACAGCTAGCTGAAACAAAACCCAGTGTGTATAACTTTGATGATAAGCACTAGCAGAACTGTAGAGTCATTTTAGAATAGAGTAGAATGTAATTTTTAAAGCCTTGATCTCCAAAAAGATTAAGCTCTGTAAAAAAAAAAAGGACTAGTTTCCCTTGAATCTTCCTTAGTAAGCCTTGTAAGACCAGTGGAAAATCTCTACTGCCTCTTTGAGTCTTTGGTAACTCTTGTGAGGACAGTCCCTGCTGTGGTGGGCTGCCCGGTGGTGAAGTGCCTGTAGTAGAACACACTTCACAGCCTGAAAATGAAATGTCATTAAAGGATTTACTTTCCTAAATAAAATGAAGTGAAAATGGTCATCCTGGCAAGCTTCCAAGACCTTAGGAATATATTTGAGAGTCGGTGTTGAGGCATAACCGTTGTTGACAAATGCCGTGTGGTTGATGAGCATCCTAGAGATGCATGATGAAGGATATACAGGTGTAGCCTTTGAGACTGGGTCTAGCTCCAGCTGAGGGTTTTATTCAGTATCTTGGAGCAAACGTTTTTGGAGAGGATGTTGCTGTAGGAGAGCCAGAAGACTGTGCTGGAAGTGATATTTAGATTCCTGTAAGGATATTAAGAGCGACTGCACTACTGTACTTGAGGGTGGAGAAATGAAAGGTCTTAAAATTTGACTTGGAAATGCGTTGCACTGTACAAGGAACTTCAGTGGGAGAAATCTGATACAGGGATAGATACTCTCTTACATGTCCTAAATATGTATAATGGAGTTCTTTTGCATTTAATTGAGCATTCTATGCAACACCTTGAAAATGTTAGTGTTAATCTGTTCTCTGCTTTTTGTGTTTTCTCATTCTGTGTGATATTCTGGTTTTGCCTGTGTTTCAGATAGCAACTGAGTCAGACACGTGCTGGGTGAGCCTGGATTTAGGAGAATCCAATAAACAAGTATAATTAGAATTTAAGAGTTCAGTAATTGTACTATTACAATGGACATTTTCCCAAGAGTTACATTATAGTATTGAGGTGAAAACAGTAGCTTGTGTTGACCTGGTGTGTGTGTGTGTGCTTTGATCGTTTGTATTAATAACCTCTAACCACTTCCTTCCACCCACTCCTATTCTGCTACTTGTGTAAATTAACCTCTGCTATCACTTCAGGGTAAGGTTGAGATTAGCTTCTTTTATGTCTTTTCAAAAGCTAAGCTTAACTCTATGTAGTGACTGCATTAATGTAATCTCAGGTGGGACATTTGCAAAGGATTGTTCAGTTATACTGTATTTTTCTGCTATTCCACATGCTGTTCTCTTCAATACCTTCTAAGTAACTCGGCTTCTTTTGATTTTGGTCTGAATCTGCTAGGTTTATGTGATTTTTTTTTTCCTCTCTAAGGTGTAACTTTAAATATTTGTTTTCAAGTGGACCTCCAATTTCTCTCTCTTCCAGCTCCATTTGGGCTCCCTGCATGACTAGCTTTTGTGCCATCAGCAAAAATTGTAAATGGCCAACAGCTGGACTACATGTGTCTAGCACCATCCCAGTTCTGACTTGCTGCATAAGTGAAAACAAAAACAGGTTTTGTCCACAGTGCTTTGGTAGAGCTCCTATAATTGGAGAAAACTGCTTTTGGTGCCATGGATATATCCCTTAAGGATTATATTTTAAGGTGTGTTAAGGAACCAGGCTGTTCTGCAAATACATGGGAGTCTTCTTTTGTTTTCACTTTCCCCTCCTTCATGAAAAATAATTAAAAAGTAAATCTTACTCTTAAAGGCAAACAACATTCATGCTTTGCTATCAGTTATTAGTCAGCTGGACTGAGAGACAGCCTACAGAGTATTTAATAGCTTTTGTGCTGAAAATCAGGATTAACAACTTTCTGTCTTTACAAATTAGAACTGTTGACCTCTGTTAATGTGGTCCTTATTGTATCAACTTGGAAATACTCCATGCTTCCCCTTCTGGAAGTGTTTAATCTGTCAAAATTCTTACTTCACTTACAGTTAGAAACCTTCTTGGAAGGAGACCAGTGCTGCAGGTCAAACACAGAAATGCTGAGCAAGCAACGGGGCTGGGCTGAGGGTTGCTCAGGAACCCAAGGCAGAGCCATTGGCAGCACTGCAAATGCCATGAACGTGTTTTGCCCTGAACAGTGTGGGTTGGGGCGGTACCGCAGAGGCAGATCCACCCTCTGCTCAGGCTGATGCACGTGGACTTCCACATGACTGTAGGGAGTAATTGCTGCCTTTCCTCCCAAGATTAGATGATCTGGGAAACAAAGGTCGTTTAGGTTTCTTGTCTGCTATACCTCTGAGGTCCCCTAGGTAGAAGGCATCAGGAGCTCTTGGTTTTGGAGCGATAGTTTGTTGCAGAACGTGTGGAAGGGCGACACACCTCTGCTCTCTTGCAGTCATTTTGCTATTCCCCCCATAATGTGCAAACGTGCAGGGATTTGGGGTTTCCTTTGTTTGCTTCCTGTTTTAATCCAACATCCAAGCAGCTCACAAGAAACAAAGCATAAAATCTCCCTGAGCATGCAGTGTGGGTGTCTCCTGTGTGACAAGTAACCGCTTTTGCGAGTCCAAAAATAGCCCATGTGCTCTGTGCACTGGTAGCGTTCTTGGAAGCACTGCATGGATTCAGTGCACAGGGACGTGCCAGGCACCAGGGTTTTGTAGCTGTGTCATCCCACCCCATGCCTGCTCCCTAAGCCTGTGAAAGTGAGGGTCACAGGCAAATTTTTTGCATCAGAAAGGCAGTAGAAAAAATGAGGGTTGACTGGCAACTTTTGTGTGTGGGCTGGTCCCATCTCGAGAGAAAGCACTAGTGTGTTGTCATACTGCACACTTAGCCAGTGTGATTTGCAAATACTCCCACAACCTATAAACAGACAATAAAATTTCTGGGTGTGGATAGCTGACAAATTTTGAGGTTTTAGGGCATGAACCCACCAGCCTTTATTCATGTGCATAATCCTAATCCATGTGTATTACACCAAATTTGTTGTCGCTGTTCATGCAGTGAGTCAGAGTAAGGCCTCTCTGCAGGTCACACTGTGTTCTGAGAACTACTCGTGGTGGTTGTGTTTCGCTTTCAGATAACTTCTGTGGCAAGCTGCCCAGCTCAGTCACATCTCAAAGATACGAAAATCCAGCTAACTTCCCCCATTGCTGAGCCTCTTAGAAGTGATGGAAGCTGTGATTCCAAGTGCCTTGGCCTTTCTGGGGGATTTTACAAGTTCTTGGGAGCCCAGAAAGAGAAAAATGCTGGTGTTAAAGACCCGGGCCGCTTTGTCGCTGTGAGCAAAAAGACAAAAATTATTTTAAAAAGAAAAAGTGAAAAAAAAAAATTAAACCTATCACAACCTGGGTTTTGCGGCGACCGTGGAAGTTGGCTCCTGAGACTCTTACTCATTTTTGTTTTAAATCCGGCTCTTTTTTGGTTTCCGCCGCGAGAGGGCGGCGGCGGCCCGGGGAGCCCGGCGTGGGTCAGCCCGGGACCCGGCTCGGCCGGCGCGCCCGGGTGCTGCTTCGCTCCCTCTCTTGGTACTCCTGTCCCGTCCCTCCGCACAGCCTGCGGCACGCCGGCACGCTGCTCACTCCCCTCTCTTGCAGGTAACGTTCCGGACAAGGATCTACCACTGTAACATTAACAGCCAAGGTGTCATCTGCCTGGACATTTTAAAAGACAACTGGAGTCCAGCGTTAACCATTTCTAAAGTTCTCCTCTCCATCTGCTCCCTCCTCACAGACTGTAACCCCGGTAAGTCCCTTGTGGGGCCACACAGGCCGCCTGTCGCCTTGCACCCCTCCCAGCACCTAAATAACGTGGCTCTCATCACATCCCATTGCCTTTGGCCAGCTCGGCTCCAGCCTCCGGTGCAGCACATTTCCCTCTCCAGGCAGGTCGGAGAGTGGCTGGAGGCGGTGAAGGTGATATACCCTTACCAGCTTGCTGTTCACCGCTCCTCAGGCTGACCCACAAGGAGAGCAGCAGTCCTCCTGCACCTGAAAACTCCTTCCCCTTCCAAACCCACTCTTCACTGGTCTGCAGGGCTACAGTAATTCAGAAATGGAGCTAGAAGAGCCACAAACACAGTTGTGAAAAGAGGGTCTTAACCCTTTACTTTCCATCATCCATTTAAAACTAGTGACCAACAATGCCACAAGCAGTTGTCACTGCTGCTCTAACCCACCCACTATCCATACCAGTTAACAGGAATATATTTTGGTTTCCAAAGTCAATTTTACAGGTTGCATTTTTATATGTTTAAAGATGAGAGAAAGGCCAGATTTCACAGTATACTAATCTTGTTGGAAAAATTAAACCTCTTCTTGAGATTTGATGTTTCCTAGAAGGCAGCTTTATATTGTTACAGGTGCACTTAGCAATGAGTATCTCAGGCACCCTTGGAAGGAATAAAATAAACTTGAAATGCATGAATTGGTTAAAGTCCTCGGTAATGCAAAATATGACTGATTGTTGTGTCTTAACCTCCTTAAAAGTTTATTGGCATTTCACTCTATTAAGTTACAGATTAGTACATCACCACAAATACACAAAATCCGAGAAGATACATGCCATCAATTCAGTATGTTTAGATTGTTACAGTGTATCTTACCTGTGTGTTAGCCTTATATTAAATTCCCACGTCATCTTTATTTAAAAGTTTTTATTTGGTAACTTGTCTGAAATAAGCGTTGTGTTTCCTTTTCAGCTGACCCCCTGGTTGGAAGCATTGCCACTCAGTATATGACTAACAGAGCAGAGCATGACAGAATGGCCAGACAATGGACCAAAAGATATGCTACATAAATTGGATTTTCGTCAAACTCTTACATTATTCGTCTGTGATGGAAAGAGCTGCTTATGATTTTGAAGGGGTGGGGGGAGGGAGGGTGCTGGTAAAGAGTAGGGTATTTCTATAACAGATTTTATTCAGTCTTTTATTTCCTAAGATTTTGTTGTTGTAACTTAAGGTATCTTGCTACAGTAGACAGCTAGGATTTGGAATAGCATACTTTAAGACTGTAATTAGTTCAGCAATATTAGCTCACATATAGTACCGAGAAGAATGTAAACTTCTTAGACTTCTTTGGTTTTCAGTTTGCTTGCAATATGTAAAAGATTAAAACAGCTTAATTTTGTACAGGTACATAGGTTGACGTTTATGTAAAAGTCCTTTCAAGACTCTACACACTGTTTTTGCTTTTTGTTCGTTTGGGTTTGAGGGATTTATTTCATTCTGGGTTGAGTTTCTTGTTTTTCTCTTTTTTTGTAAAAAGATGTCGGGATTGTTTTTCCCTATGGAGGGCACATTGGTATTTAACAAATCCTTTTTAAAGACTGTCATCTCATGATCTGTGATATGGAGAGGTGGATATATGGCCTCATGTCTGAAATGAGAAGTAGTTAATGTATTATTTTATAAGCCAATCTATCTTTGTGAAAAGAATAAAGGGTTTAATCAGGACTTATGGTAACCTGTAGTGAAATACCTTAAGCTGTTTAACTGTAAGGTGTGGAATAGGAGTCACTCAGTGGATTGGTTGTATGTTGTGGGCTACTTAAGTCTGCATTTGTTACTGTGCTAATAAAAAGATGTTTAAAAAAAAAAGAAGAAGAAAAGATTTCTGCTCAGTCCCTTGCTTTGTCGTTTTGCCAGCACAGTGTCTCCATACACTTTGAGGATTACGGTATGGTTAAGGACAAGGGAGATCTCCAGGTGAGTGCATGGACTGCTGCTCTTTTGGGAAGACAGTTCTAAACAACCATACAGTGAATGACTAGGGCATGGCCATGAGGAGGTAACTTGCCACAGAGTCCATGGTAGTTACTTTTTAGGTTAAGTTTTCACAGCATTGCCTCTGCAGGACTGGCATGTTCTTTGAAAATACCACTGGAAAAGTGTAAGCCATCTGGAAGGGAAAGAGGCAGGAAGTAAAAGAAAGAAAAGAATGTCTTGATGCTTTTCTGATGGAGTGGTCTGTTTGCACTTGGAAGGAATCATGTCCTGGTAAGCTAGCAGAAGACACTGTAAAGGAGACTTAATCTGTAGATCCTTTGACTACCTATAAAGATTATCTCCTAGAGACATAATGTTTACGTTGAGGTGTGTAGCAACAGGGCAGTTAGTTGTGGCAGATATGGCATTTCTGACCACTCCCTCAAGGTAAAGGCCGGAAGCACAGATTCATTTTCACATGGCGAGTGCTTCACCTTGCAACACTCTTGTGAGTGCAGTGTGGTCATCTGCACTGTCAGATTTGGTTTGGTACTTTAAAATAAATTCTGTATATATTTCATGTACAGACTTCTCTTCCTATCTAGATATAGAGCAAATCTAACTTGGTCCAAAGTGATTTGTTAATTAGAGGTGCCCTTTCCCTTGCTGGGTGGCTGTGGGTAGTAGTACCTTACCCTCATTGGCTGAACTGCCTTCTTCTGACACAGTGCATGTTTTGGTGTATGAGCTCCCTCAGCTGTTTGCCTGTCTGGTATATAGGTACATCACACCAGGAGCATCTCTGGTAATCTTCCCCTTTCATCTACTGATTAAAGAGGTAAATGGCTTAATCTCAGGTTTTTGCCAGTTTCTTGCTTTGTGCTACCAGGACATGTCAAATTAACTGTTGTAACTGGCAGGGGCAACTGATTTGTACAGTGTTTTTTCAGCAGAGTAGGGCTTTAAGAGGAACAGAGAAAGATGGTTCAGTTTATTGGTTTGTTTTTCAGCTTTCTAACAATTTTTCTCCATTATCTTTTGAAGGGACTCTAGTTTTGCAGAAGGTAAGTGATCCCAGTGACCTGGAAGAGGGTTTGAGTCAGTGGAACAGTTAAGAACAAAATACGTATTCTCCCCATTAGTTACTATGTTATACTCTGTACTTTGCTTATTAACCCTATGTAAAACTCTACTACAGCAAGTTTCATTTTTACTCAGTACCAGCCACTGTGTGCACATTGTTTGCAGAGGAGATGTTACATTTTCCATCACTTGTCAACAAAATACTATGGTATTTAGGAAAACATCAGAATAAGCTTATGAAAGAAAACAGTGGGGGTGGTAACTTTTTTATCTGAATGCCTCGATTGATCTAAACTAGTCTCTAATGAATTTAGCCAAATCAAAAATAATGTGTTTGCCTTTATGTAACCTATTTGGAAAAATGGCCTTAGTCATTTGCAGCATCTTTTTTCTCTTGCCTGTCTTAAAATATTGTCAAGTCCTGGGAGTCCAGGGAAGCGAGTGAGCAAGCTACACTTGCACTACACAGCTCTGGCAACCTACAGGTGACATCAGTCTTGGCACTGGAATTGGCACCGAGTCTGCGGCATGCAGAGCTGGACAGGAACCAGTCCTCTCCGTTCCATCTCCACACATTTTTAAGTTAATTCTGACTTGTCAGCCTGCACTCCCCTGGCTCAAGGGGTCAACTTTAGTGATCATGTGCTGTTTGTAGATTTCTTCACTTATTTTGATTGATCCAAGGCTGATGCAAGTCCCTTCTGGAAGAAGGGTTCTGCAGAGCTGAAGAAGAGGAGCATGAACCATTCCATGGTAAGAGGTGGTGGCAAGGAGGTGAACCACTGTTGCTCTGAAGTCACCTCTACTTCCCAAGCACGCAGGCAGATACGGACTCTTCGGGGTAGGGAGAAGCCTGGAGTACACGTGTTCAGTAGGAAATGAGTGAGGAGGGAGTGTTGTCCTGCAGCATGACTGGGGACAATGACTATTACTAGCCAGGTTGGGGGAGGTCGTGCTATAGTGCTTACTCAGCTGCAGTGTTGCAATGGAAACAATTGTATGTTCCTAGCAGGGCATTACAAGAGCTTGCTCATTCATAATTGCTCTCTTATCTTACTCGTTGGCCACAGCAATTCAAACTATATTGAGCAAAGCACATAAACAGTTTCGTCTACCTTCATTATAATGGTAGGGATACTTGCTTAATTTTTAGTGAAGTGTACTGCTGCTCTGACATTAATAATGCTGACAGACTTTAGTAATGCTGACAGACTTTATTAATCAGTATTCAGGAAGAACAAAACTATAAGCTTAATTGTGATCATTAAGCACACTATTTAGCAGTTATGATATGACAGTGCAAATATTGCTTGTGGTTTTACTGATTCACAGTGAAAATCTCAGTATTTGCTCAAAACAGCATTAATTTAGTGGAAAATGCAGAAACTGGGTACTCCATTCCCTTTCCTTGCTCTTGTCTTCAAATATGAAGAAAAGCTAGCATCAATTAGTACAGGAGGTTGTTAAATGCCAAAATCTGGCCACTGTCTCTGGAAAAAGTTGCTCATTCTGTCCCTCTATATATCCCCTTTCGTTCAGTTTACTGATAGGCTGACCTGGGACAGCAGATTCCTGCAGCCCAGATTTACCAGTCTTGAGTCAAATACAGCACACAATTCATTGTGCTCCTGCAGCTGGACCGTGTGCAGCGTATTAAGACCAAGGCCATTTGTACAGGGATGTTCCCAAAAAGGCAGCGCCCTACACTCTCTAGCCTTCTCTCACAGAGTAGTACAGCACTTTGTACCAGTCGTTATCTGTCCTGTAGCTTTGTAGGGAGGGTGGATTGCTGCAGCTTGGCTGAACAGCCAGGTAGGAGTGCCCTAATCAGAGCCCAGGCAGTACCTCCTGCATACAAAATTGATCCATATAATTCTCAGTAAAATTATCACCTATGAATGTGACTGATTTGTACTGGACATGCTGGAGCTAACCCACATACAGCTATGTTGTCCTTCAGGTTGCAGTTAAATTAATGAGTGCTCCGAGACATTTTCTGGTTTGTAGAAATGAATTCCTGAGCTGAAAGCACTGCTTGCCAGACTTTGTTGACAAGCTTCATGCTGGGGTAGATCTGGTCTAGTATTTCCCAGAGGATGTGGGGGGTGGTTTTTTTATGATTTTGGTGGGGTTTTGTTTCTTCAAGACACTAGCAGAACATCAGTGGCTGATTCTGGTAATTGTTCCTCCTGCCCCCTACCCTTCTCCTGCAACAAGACACTGACCTCAGCCTCCTGCAGCATCAAAAAGCCCTGTGGCCCTGTTTAAGGTCAAGGTAAAAGAACTGTTGCCATTTTAAACATTTCACCTCTCCAAACTGAATGCTTTATTGCAGCTAATACTTTTTGTGACTAGAGGCTATAGATCTGCAGGGGGATTACTTAATGGTAAGCTTGTTGATTTGTCCCTCAACATGGCTGGATCCAGGCATAGTAAAAACCCCTGCTAGAGAGGTGTCTATCTATCCCTTCCTCCTCTGTAACCCTGGTTGCAAAATAACTGCTCTCATGAAGTGCTTTTTGAGGCTTTTACCACCAGCGACTTTTTCAAGCCAAGTCCATGAGAAGGAAGGATACCTCTTAGCTATAAGCTTGCTGATTTTATTGCTGAATGATGTTATTGCTTTCAGTGAAACTGCAAGAAGCAAATGGCACAAAAAGGACTTAGACTGTGACCTGGCAGCAGGAGACAATGCTAAGCTAGTCTAGTTATCACAGTTATTCCCTTTGCTCTTCCTTCCAGGCAAGGGAAATGTTGATTTGTTTTGGGACTGGGACAGTTTGCTAGCTAAGAAGGTGAAGGGTTCAAGCAGTGTTTTCCGATCTGTCACAGTCACTTCCCACAGTCTCACTTTCTCGGCCCTTGCCCATTGCTGTGCTGCTTCTGTTTCCACTTGCCTTTGGTCCAGGAGGTCAGTTTTGTTTCCCAAGACAATAACTGTGACCTACAAACCAAATGAGAGGGTGAGCTTTATAACAAAAACATCCACCAGTCACAATCCTTTTAAACAGCAGGCAAGTAGCAACACAGTTCAGACTTGTTCTTTAACTTAGCACTGGTACAAGGTAAGTTGCATATAGTTTGGAAGATCAGGGTCTGGGATTTGAATTAGCCTGATCTTCTTGTGGGTTGGGAGCTTGTTTTAATCATAGGATATGCAGGACTTCCCCTTTTTGCCACCCCACTCCCACCCCCGACGATTGCTTGAAGGAAAACAATACCCAAGAGATCCAAAGTTAAACAGCCCTCTTCTCCACTTACTTGGCAACTGAGCTGCCCTAGACAAATGATAAGAGCATGACATGTGAGTAGGTCAGAGCAGCAGATGCTGGAGAGATGAAAAAATGCACAGCAGCAGAGAAAGCCTGGACCCCACAGAGTTGGATTTTGCCCTGCTTGTTTCTTTCCCAAGTCCCAGCCCCCAATATAAATAAAGCCGACTGTGCCAGCAGCCCGGGTGGTCTGGGCTGTTGGGCCCTTCTCCCAGCCCAGCCCTGCTGGCTGCCCAGCCCCAGACACCAAGAGCCACCAGAGGGACCGAGGGGACCAGTCTGCTGAAAGGGGCAGATAAGCAGCAGGAGCATCCTCTGGGGAGCAGTTTCAAGAGCAGCCAGTTAGCTCAGGAGAGCAGTGCAGGGGTATCATCTCAGATTTGTGGTTGTAAGGGTCCATCAAGTGACTTGTGTATCACGCAGACAGTCCAGGGTGGCTGAGCTCAGTAAGTACATGTAGCCTTCCCAGTACCTTCAGCTCTAGGAAGTGCCAAAGGCAGTGCTGGCCACGTGACGTTACTGCTCTTCCTTATTTTAAGTTAACTGTTTTCTAAAAATGTTTTACCAGCATCATCTCTTAGGGGAAACCATGCCTACATTTTTAGTTCAAGGTCCTCAGTCAAACTCTGTTTTCATCTCTACACTAGCAGTTTGACAAAGATCAAGTGATAAAGTCCTCTCTTGCTGATGATTTGTGGGTTTTGCTGTGGCCACACCTGCTTGCTTTTTCCTGTTCATCAGGCTAACTCCAGAATGCTTTCTGCTTTTTTCCAGCTAGAGATGTTTGTCCTGTTCCTGTGAAGTTTGAGGCTTCCTTTCTTTTCTACACCAGTCCAGGGTGTTTGGAAAAATACTGTTTAGTTGGGTTTTTCCCCCCCCTCTGTGAGGCTTTTGAAAGAAGCTATAATCTTCATATGTATTTACCACAGGCTCCAGCTGAATTTTAGCTATGGCAAAGCTCTGTCAGTATAACAGAACACAACCTCTATTTAGTGTAAAATTTGGCCAGGCTTTAAGGTGCATGCTGGAGAGCCCCCACAGCCAGCAGAGGGCAAGGAACCAGCCATCAGTGCTTTCTGTCTTCTGCCACACAACAGGGGACTGTGCCACTCAAGAAGTTGAAGTTCTGCCAGGTCAGAAGCACCATGTGTGGAGATACATCCCTAATTCAGTTAAGGATTCATTCTAGCAGAGCCCAGACTTTAAGTCATAGAATCATTAATCCACTGATAAACAGCTGTTCACCTTCTACACTTCAAAGCCTATTTTTTATGGACTAGAAATCACAGGAATGAAAAATAATGTATCCATCTTATTGTGGACACCACTCTTTTGACTCTGTTATCTTCAGTCAAAATCACAACTTTAAGCTCCCCAAAAGGATAAGCAAACTGGTAATTTTCTGAAATACCTGCATGCAATGAGAGAGGAGAGTTCTGCCAGGTAAGACAGAAGAGTGGAACACAGATCCTGGTGGGGCTGTGAGTCCCTCTCCACATTACGACACACTATATAGTAACAAATCAGGGCCCTCACAAAACACAGTGCCTGGGAAAAATTTCCTGCTTGTCCACTTTTCCTAGCCCTGCAGGGGAGTTATGCTTTTCTCCGGTATCCCTGACATACGTGACAGTCTGCAGCTCTCACCAGCCCTACCACCTAACATACCTCTCCTGTGACTCCACATTCGTCTGCCGTCAAACTTGAGCCTGCCTTCCTCCACCACCCTGTGTGCTGTCAGTACAAAACAAGTTACATTTTTGCAAAGTCTCTCCCTACCATTATCCAATTAATTCTTCATGCCTTTTTTTTTTTCTTAAACGGCATAAAACAGGCATTTGGAAAGCTGTAGGCTAAAGACATTTAACAGGGAAAACTACTCAAGAATATAAAGATATTGTAGGAAAAGCCATAATGCTAATGCCACATGCAAGTTATATTTGTTTAGCTAAGCTGGAACACTGTCAGCTGAAAACACTAGCTGCTTTCTAAGGGAAAATAGAGCAGTCATTTCACACAATTGAATTGATTCAATATGGTTGTTAAAATACATTAAAGCTGCTTTGCCAATTGACTAATGTCTGGGAGACCCATTGTCAATTACACTAGTTTGTAAGCCATCAAGTACATGAATACAAAACAAACAAAGATAATGCCCTTCGTTATATTATTCTATGCACTTGACTTCCCCTGTACAATATCTAAAAAAAACATATGAGCTGCACTGCTGTAGACCATATGTTTTATTAGTCATAAGTGTCCTAGCTGGTGCATTCAGCTGACTGAATTTTAGCTGTAGTAGAGGAAATAAGGAGGAAAAAAAAAAAAAGCATTCTTTTGCATGACCTGCATGGCATGTGAATTAGGTTTCTCCAGCATGAGAAAGCTTCCTTTTTGCCCGGTTGCCTGAGGCTGTGGGTACATTCATTTTCCTTTGTACACGACGTTTACAGGAACAAAAGCTGTTTTGCGACCTTAACTTCCTTTCACTGATACAGCATTTAGCCAACCATGCATTTACCTCCTTTTTGTCCCTGAAGACGTCGATCTCCTTTTTGAGCAGTTCCACCCTTTGGAACGCTTCGAGGCTGGTCACGGCGTACACCAGAACGAAGCCATCAGCCACAGAGAAATAGTGTTTGGGCAATTCCACGCCCTCCTGCAGACCCCTGGTGTCATAAAGCCGCAACTGTTCCTTCACGCCGCGGTCTGTCTCCACCGATGCCAAATACACATCTTCCATTGTGGCACCCTCTTCTAAGCCTGTTTGAAAACAAGCAGGAGAGTTCCACTGCTGTAAGTACAGTCCCACTATAAGAATTATTTGCAGTACAGCAGAATTTTGCCCCACAATAGCTTTCAGTGCATGGTTTCCAGAGTGACTTGACCAGGACTTGACCTTGCCTGGCATCCCCATGGAGGGCTGTATTCATAGATGACTGCACTACCTACTTCCAGTAGTGACACTGTAAATACATTAATATATAAGCACATGATTATGCCTGTAAAATTAATCTATACAACATGCACATTCACAATAGGATAAGATATATGCTCTCCTCCCAAGTTTTCCAAACTCCAACCACCCAGTTGTACCAGTTCTGTGCCAAACATGCTGCAAACAGACCTGCCCAAACATACCCCTTTGGAAGAATAGCCAGGGAACACCAGATAGTCAAGTACTAACACCTTAAGCCTACTTCTTTGCTTCATAATGAGCTGGATCATACTGCAGATGCAGGAGCCAAAGAAATAATTCTGGAAATTAATGTGTGTTGGTAGTACAACTAAGCAACACGTGAAATCAAGCCAGAAAGGGAAGGGGATGTTTGCAGGCAAGCAAAGTTGCATACTGTATTTACTCAAATACACAGTGAGCTTTTTCGATCCCCTAGGGATTTAAAATGACTCAGATTTGCTAATAGAAGCAAGTTCATTTACTGCAAGGTAAGAGCATGCACAAGGTAATAAGCTTTCACATATGTATCACCTGTTCCATGGTTACTATCTGCATACTGGCCCTCCTTCTCTCCTCGTGGTAAACATGAGGTAATTCAAGGCAGCTTGTTTTGAACTAATTAAAATTATTTTTTCTGAGCCAAACCTGAAAACACATAAATCACCTAAGCTTTGTGTCCCCCCTGGATGCAGGTGCATAAGGTCACAGATCCAAACAACGTATGTATAGTGTAGCTGGGTCACTTGCAGAGTTGCTTTTAAGTATTCATATAAGCCCTCTGCAAGCCATGTTTTTGCCTCCACTGCACTCCTATATAAAATTGTTTGCTGTTGCAGGGCTACAATAATGAGTCCTGCTTTATTCTCTTTGTCTGCCAAAAAGGGGCCGTTTTAGTGCATTGTTTAAGAAAACACGAGGGATTATCTGGCCTGTGAAAATAAGGATTTTGCTACATTCAACGACACTATTCAAAATACTTCACACTGACAAACAAGCTAAAGCATTCCACCCACGCTGATGGTTTCCCATGATGTATGCAGCATTCCTGTGCAGGAAAGTGGCACAAGCTGTTCTTTTTGCCCCTCTCTGTGCAGTCTTCATAGATCAAACTCTTATTAGGTTTCCAATAATGTGATTTATCTCGCCTCCAAATATAGACATGCTAACGTGTGGAAGCAAAACTAGGAACAGAAGGACAAAACAAAGGTTAATAAAAAGAGGAAGCACAAATACATTGTGTGGTTGTAGGATGTGTTAAAGTGGCATTTTTAAAGACCGAGGTAGTAACAGAGCTCTTACTGGATATAGCACTTGTATAGACATAGCACTGTATTCTTGCTCTGCCTCGTTGCATTGTACAGACAGATCATGGAAATATCTAATATCAGTAAATACAGATTTGGCAAGAAAGAAGGAACCATAAGTACCTACGTTTTCTTTTTAAAAAGCAATGAATAATATTGTACAGTTTTTTATCCTCTAAATGCTTCACTGTAATTCACAACCTCTAATATACCCACATTATCGTCTGACAATCTCTTCCTAATGGCATTAAAAGCAGCAGTGAAAAGTATGTCTTTTAACATCCTATTTAAAAATGAAGAGGAAAATTTAAGACCTGGAACTTAACTCAGCAGAACAGAGCAGCAAATTTTGATGTGAAATAAGTGGGGCACTTAGGAGGGAGTTGGAATTTATGCACCAGTATCAGATTCCAGAGCTGAAATTTCATCTACGTGCACTGGGGGGTGGAAGGGGTGTGTAACTGCAAGTAGTTTCCTAAGTAAACACAGATAATTTTTAGAAATACCTGTGTCACCTTATTCTAGGACCTTCTCCTAAAGCCCAGAACGCTTTCTAGCCACATCTTACTGACACTGATGTTTACACTTCTTGTTAGTACTGTCCCATTCAAACATTTTCCCAGTCTCCATTCAAACGAAATGTGGGCCAGGCAAGTTGTTGTAAGAGTAGCAACACTAATCAGTGTCCTAGAAAGGTGCTGGCACCATCCCATCCTCCCTGCCTAAGGATCCTGGTTCTCCTTCCCTTCACTGACATCCCCAGGCATCCTTCCGCCTTTGCTACCTGGGTGGGGAAGGGCAGCTTGTGCTTGGAAGTTACTGACTGCAGACTGTTGCCAGCTTGAGTAGGTTTTCTGTGGAGCGGGGCACTACAATGGGCCAGCTTTCAGGTTCAGAAGTTGCAAAGGTAAAGGGGAACTAACAAGATAGTGCACAATATCATGCTTTCTTTGGAAAATAAAGATGTAAAAAAGAGAGGGAAAGGAGGAATAGACAAAAGTGATGCCACTCACTAACACGTACCTAGATGGTGCAAATCTTAGCAGAGGCAGAAAGGTGTTTGTCTATGTTGCTGGCTGCTGCCACAGAGGAACTGCAACGGGAAGCCTCAGTCATAAATTGGGCAGTGTTTCAAACCCTTGTGGCTTCCCAATGAGGTAAAGAAAAGGCTTAATATACTAATGAATACTGCATGCTCAGGCTAGACATGGCAGATAGATTGCAAATACCAAAGTATTCAGGATATTATATATTCAAATACCAAAATTTCAGGATGGAGGGAATTTCAAAAGTTCCCAACCGAATCTTGAACATTAATACAGTGCAAGTTTTGTGTCCTCTTGAGTACTTTTGAAGATCTCCTGTGTAATCTCTTTTTGCCTCTTTCCAGAGGAAGAGGAAGCCTGCTATTCCTTTTATCTGTAAACTGCAGAATAAGAGGCTTTGCTTATTTAGATCTCAAATGACTGTGTATCAGAGGATCCCTGACTTGGATAAGAGCTGGACAGACCTCAGGAGGAGCTGAACTATTTAGATTTAGCTGCTAGTGAACTACTGGTCCCACTAACAAGTAGCCAGGCTATGACCCTCAGTTGCTTACATTCAGCTCCATTTTCATCTATTTCTAAAATGCAAAGCTGAATGCGCCTTTATCACAAGGTGCTTTTAATTTAAGAAGCAAAGATGCAAAAAGGTGTCTCTGTCCACGGCAAGGAGGTTGGAAGATGATCTTTAAGGTCTCTTCTAACCCAAACCATTCTATGATTCTATGAATGCATAATTAGGTTAATTAACCTCCATATCATCCACATTTTTGGAGCTGTGAAACCAAAATGCCAAATCCCTCCAGATGGACCAAATGAGGCAAATTCTCTCATTATGGTTTCTACCACAGTGATATATGGTGTTTTCATTCCTAGCTAGTAAGGATCTGAAGTAGATGCTTATGAATAACCTGACCATACCAGCTGTCTACACAGACAGGAGGCAGAGATAAGTTTCCTGCAAGGCAGAGTTCTCATCTCCTCCTGTTGAGCTGATAAGCTTTACCATAGGTTGAGAGGCCGGAGATATTTTAAAGGCAGAAAGAAGACTCCCTTCTGCACCATCACTGAACAGAGACACTGTGTAAAAAAAAATATATATCCTCTTTACAGACCTGTCCTGTGCCAAAGCTAAGCTAGCAACTCTCCTGTTAGCCCAGCGAAGAGAGGTCAGGCCAAGCAGTGCCAGGTGCCACGGGTACTTTGTGGGACAATCTTCTACTGCCAGTCAAGGACCCATTTCATGACTGAGGAGAAAAGACTGGCCCCTCTTTCTTCAGGACAGCAAGAGAAGGGGGAGGATTTGGACAAACAACACTTAAGCCACAAAAAGAGAGATCATTCCAGGTACCAGGCAGTCACAGAATCATTGAATAGTTAAGGTTGGAAAAGACCTCTAAGATCATCGAGTCAAACTGTTAACCCAGCACTGCCAAGTCCACCACTAAACTGGGTCCCCAAATGCCACATTTAGATGTTTTTTGAACACTTTCAGGAATGGTGATTCCACCACTTCCCTGGGCAGCCTGCTCCAATGCCTGACCACCTTTTCAGTGAAGAAACTTTACCTAATATCCAATCTAAACCTCCCCTGGCACAACTTGAGTCCATTTTCTCTTGTCCTGTTGTTTGTTACTTGCTAGAAGGGACCAATCCTCCAGTCCAGTCACGTAGCTGCAGAAAGCAATAAGATCCCCCCTCTGAGCCTCCTTTTCTCCAGGCTAGACAACCCCAGCTCCCTCAGCTGCTCCTCATCAGACTTGTTCTACAGACCATTCCCTTCACCAGCTTTATTTTCCTTCTCCAGACACAGTTCAGCACCTCAATGTCTTCCTTGTAGAGAGGAGCCCAAAATAAAAACACAGGATTCAAGGTGCTGCCCCATCAGTGCTGAGCACAGGAGGACAATCACTGCCTGGTCCTGCCAGCCACACTATTGCTGATACAGGCGAGGATACCATTCCTGGCCACCTGTGCTCGCTGCTGCATGTGTATGTGTATCACGTACATACGTGCAATCCTCAACAACTATTTGTCCTATCCTGTGGTGATATAGTTCCTACATGACTCAAAGCTAAATTTGCACCCATTTCAAACATCTCCTTTCAGGTTTTTTCTGATTCCTTGTATTAGTCTAGTGAGACAGTCTGCCATGCTATATGCATGTTGTTTTATGTGGGTCTGAAAGCTTCTCTCATCTTTTTGTCCTCTCCCTTCCAATCCTGGGCCACAAGGCAAACTCTTGCAGTTTAAAGCCTAGCACAAAATCCAGTACCAGACATTGTTGCTCACATGCTGCAGTGATGTAGATACTCTTTTTTCGGGGTATTCTTCCCTCAGGAGTACTTTTTCCTCTTTGGCCTCAAGCAATTTTAGTGCCTTTGCAAGAGTGCTAGCTGTTGACCATGTAAATAACAGTGGCACTTAGGGACTTCATCCCTGACAAGCCAGGGAGACCTGAAGGTGCACATTTTTCTAGGAAAAGAAACACAGTGCAACTGGGTTTACAGCACCACCACCAAGCGCACAGCCAGGAGCATGGGCTCAAAGCCAAGGGCTTTACATAGCAGTGTGAAACCTCCAAGGATTCTAGTCACTTCCCTGACACCAGCTGTGCCACCACTCCTTTTCACAGGAAAGTCAACAGGAGGCACATGAGCATTGACAGACTCATGGCTAATTTACAGCCAGGAGAAGACCCTCGTGTCAGTGGCTGCGACACCTCGGAGAACGGCACGAGACCTTGTGCTCTGAGCCTCCAACCAAGTTCAAGCACATTTCCTGTCACTGGAAGGAGGATGTACCTGCCATCGGAATGGAAAGGCTCCATGAGTTGGCTCAGCAATCCACCCCATGGCTCCCGGGCCCTTGGACCGGCCACAGTGCTGCTCCTGACGTCAGTCAGGAAGCACAGGTTTTGAAACAGCTTGTGTCCATGTTGCCATGCCCGGTGAGCCGCCTTGCTGGTTGGCTCTGAACAGACAGACTTTCAGCAAACACACAAGTCCTTTCTTGCCTCCGGCCAAAAAGGCCAGCAGCCAAGATGAACATGTCAGCTTTCTGGAGCTCGCAAGCTTTAGGAAATGAGGATCAAGATCCAGTAATCAGGTTTCAGGTGTGGAAGGGCCACCCCTCCAATGGTAACACCATTGTGCAGTTTAAAGCAGCTCAGCTAAGGAGCAGTCAAAGGCTCGTCATTCCTCAACTCTGTCCTGGTGTAGTGGCACCCAATGGTGTCCTGCCTCTGCAACTCGGGAGTTAAATCAATACAGAGTGGAACAGTAGCTGAAGATCTTCTGGGAACCATTTTCACCAGCCCATACTTCAGGCACTCTCTGCCACAACTGCCTGTGTGCTGAGGAAAGGCAGGGAGGATGGTGACCACCCAGCGGGACTGCCAAAAACACCAGCTTATCAGTCTGTCCCCCAAACGTGCCTGATGGCCTATGAGAGAGATAGCACAATCACCGGGCCATGGCTGCTTATCCCCTGGGGCTGCAGCAGCTCTGGAATGACCCTCTCCATATCTTGATCTTGACTCTGCTACTTGTCCTCTTTCTCTGAATGTCTTAGGAATAACATTTGGCCAAAATCACAGAAAACACGAGACTACCTTCTCCCCTCTCCCCTTGCACTCTCCCTCTGCTACCAGCTGCTCCCTCCCTTACTGGTAAGTCCAAAAAATAAGAGCAGAGCTGCAGGCAAGGAAAACTGATCTTTTTAAGAGGTGGGGGGAGCGGAGAGGTCTGTGTTGCTCAGTGGCCAAGCTGGAGCAGGACATTTGGGAGTGACAGAGGGACACTCACAGTTAAACCCCAGGCACGAGGCCTCCCTCTGGTTATGTCAGCCAGTGTCCATGACATTGTATAATCATGTCCATGGCTGGCTCCATAAATAGCTCCTCTGATCAGCAACACCCGAATATCCTTCCTGCCCGGGTTGCTAATAAAAGGCAGGAATTAATGCAAGGCAATACGATTTAAGTAACGTGGTCTTGCTCATGCTGTTTGGGTGTCTCTGACAGTCACCCAGCCCCATGCAAAGGGGAGGCATGTCCGTAGCCAAGGGAAAAACCTTCAGCCTGCAGGTTTTGCAACCTTCACGTTGAAAGCTACACGGGGCTACGTGCTTAGCGCTCAGTAGGATGCTGGAAACAGATGTTGCTGCAACATTAGAGGAAATCCTCCTTTTAAACACGGGTATTAGCACACAGTTCTGTATCACGCTCTGCCAGCAAATTCCTTCCATCCACACATTTTAAAGGTGCAGTGCAGCAAAGCACCATTCTAGAAATCCTTGTGTTTATCCAATAGCTTATCCCAGAGTGTAATTTACTGGCTCAAGAAAAAGATACAAAGTGACTAGGCAACCTCTGTCAAAGCCCTGGTGCCACCCCTTTTTTCTGAGTGAGGCAGGAATAATTTCTCAGCCTGATGATCATTGCCCTTCATCTCAAAGCCAAATGTGGAAACACAGGGAAACATGCTGGCTTTGCCTTTGTCCCGTTTCTTTTATGCACAGCAAATATCAGACATCCCCTGCTCCTCTGTCAAGTCTATTTTCCCCAGGAGGATTTCTTTGAGAGCAGAGATGCTTGGCCTTCGAAGTTCAAAACAGAATGTGGAACCTAAAGCTGAGCTGTTTTTATTTCCATAGCTTTGATTAAACGTTAGCCAAAACCAAGCAAAATAAAGCTTTAAGGAGATGAAACAAAAGTCTAAACAGTGTCTACACTCATCATGTGACACCTATTTATTTTTCAGGCATCTACAGCATCTTTCAGAGAATGAGATATTTCTTACGTAAATAGGCAGCAAGCACATCACCTACTTTCTGTGTTTGTTTCTTTTTAAACATTCTCGTGTTTTATAACTGGGAACATCATGGAACAGGTTCTTCTCCAAGGCTCTTTTAAAAATCAGTAAGTAAGGGACTACGAATTTTAAGAACTGCCCAGAGATGCCACAAAACCACATTAATTTCCTCCTTCACCTCAGCGCAGTTCGCAGTCCTTGGTTACTCATATTTTGGGGCCCACATGGAACAAGATGCTGGAAAAGGAAACAACCTCCCCCCAAAAGTAAAAATGTCTCACCAACAGTATGCTTTCCATAGAGAAGCTGCTCCAAAATCGCAGTCTTTCCCACTGAGGCCATTCCACAAACCACCACCTTGTAGCCCTTTCCCATCTCTCCCGAGGGCAGCTTCCGCGGTGGAGCCCTGTGCAGACAGGGAGGCTGTTAGCCTGGCACGGCGCAGGGATGGGCACCCAGCGGCAGCGAAGCCCACGGAAGGCGCGAGGCAGAGCGCGAGGCAGCGGGTGGCTCAGAGGCACAGCTCCCTCCCAGCGCTCGCCAGCAACTGATATTTTTAGGACTAGAGTTTCCTCCCACACCATTTTTTAAGGTTTTAGGCTGCTGCCAGTGGTGCCAATGCTTGCCTGCAGCCTTGACACTTGTCCTGTCATGCTCAGGAGAACTGGGAGCACTGAAGTGTGCAAAGCCCCCGGGGCAGGGGCTGTGCTTCTTGGCCTGTGTTGTGTGCATGGTGTTATCGGCTTCCTGGGTTTGCAGTGGGCCGATGGTATCTCATGGCACCGGGATGGCTTCTGGAAATGCAAGAAAATGGTGGTTCCTTCCCTTTTATTTCACCCACAGAAAGTTTCTAGCTTTTACAGACTAGGAACTACAAAATAGGAGTATTAAAGGCAGAAGCACAGGAAAACTAATGCAGAAGCAGTTTTTTTCAGTCTGCTTTAAACCAGTTTGGATAGGTGGGGGTTGGTTTTAGCAGGAGGCATCCAGCAGCCAGGGGCACCTCCCTCTGCCAGTGAACCATGGCAGGGCAGCAGGCCCTGACTCAGTTTGCTGTTTGGAGCCATTTGCCACAGAGAGAGATGAAGAGTACCTTTTCTGGACCAGGAGGGGCTGGCGTTGTCCTGCTTCGGTTTCAGTTTAACCAGGTAATGCTTCACAAGCCAGGGTGCTCTGAAAAGCATGCGCTGAAAAACAGAAAGGTCGTCCCACAGCCGCAGGCAGGGAGGCAGAAAGGACTTGCAGGCTGGGAAAGCCTAACTCACAGAATCATAGAACGGCTTGGGTTGGAAGGCAGCTGAAAGATCCTCTCCTTCCAGCCCCCTGCCATGGGCAGGGATGCCACCAACTAAACCAGGTCACTCAACTCCACATCCAACCTGTGCCATGCCATATGCAGGAGGGATGGGAGCAGGGACAGGAGCAGATCAGTGGGTAAGGCCAGGGCCCACAGCACTGGGGAGCTCTATGGTGCCCTCCCCACTGCTCCCCACTGAAAAGGTTTTAGGGCTGTTTTTAGGGCTTTTTCTTTGCCTTTGGGGTTTATTATTTAGAAAAGAATCATCAAGGTTGGAAGAGACTCTTAAGATCATCAAGTCCAACCATCAACCAGAACTACCACTGCAACCTCTAAACCACTAAACCACATCACCCAGCACCAGATCCAGATGCCTTGTAAACACCTCCAGGGATGGTGACTCCACAACTTCCCTGGGCAACCTATTCCAATGCCTGACCACCATAACAGTGAAACATTTTTTTCTAATATCTAATCTGAGTCTCCCCGTCTCAGCTGAAGGCCATTTCCTCTGGTCGTCTCACTGCAGTCACAGTAGGAGAGCCCCCACAACCCCCACCTCACTATACCTTCCTTTCGGGCATTGGTAGAGTGATAAGGACCCCATGCGCCTCCTCTTCTCGAGACTAAACAACCCCAGCTCCCTCGACCCTTTCTCATAATCGTATAATTTTTTAAAATAATAATTATTTTAAATTTTTTTTTTTTTTTTAAG
>VZRJ01005256.1:42967-63721 GCA_013397565.1 Ptilonorhynchus violaceus
GGGCCGGCTCGGGGAGGGGCGGGGAGCGCGGCCCAACTCCCCGCGACGGGACTGCATTACCCACGAGGCACCGCTGCCGTCGTCGGAAGTGCGGCGTGGCCGCGAGGGTTTGTGGGAGTCAGGGCTCTTCCTTTCTGTCGCTGGGCGCCATCAGGTGAGGGCTGGTCCGCGCGCGGCCTTTCCCTCAATCCGCGCCCATCCCGGGATCTGGGCACCCATCCGTCCGTCCTTCCGCCGCGCCCGCCCGGCTGCAGATGGGATGGGGCTGCTCCCCCAGCGCGGGGCCTCGGGGAGGCCGGTGGAAGAGGGCCCGCGGGCTGCGCCGGGCGGGGAGGGGAGCGGGACACCCAGGGTGGCTCTGGCGCGACATAGCGGGTGCAGATCGGTGACAGACCCCTCGCCCTCGTTTGCTCTGGGTTTGCTACTTGTTCGTGGTGGTTTCTGTGCCATAATGCAGTGAAAAAGTTATATGCCTAGGGTTGGGAAGGGATGAGCTATAGCTGGGCAGGGTTAGACAAGAGGCGTACCCAAAATCACACAGGAGCTGATTTGGGGGTTTTTTTAATGTAAATATAGTGAGCTGCGTGTATCTGATGCTGAGTTGGGTGGGGATTTGATGGAGTTCAGGTACACGTGCTGGTTACTGCATAGGCATGAGACCTTAGAGGTTTTTAGGAAACCAGCAGTAAACATGATGAAAAAGTAAAGTAATACCTGATTTTTGAAATGCCTTCAGCCTTTAATACATACTCAGCTCAGAAAAGGCACTTTGTAATAATCATTATTTTCTTAAGGGCAAAATTTCACCTGCAGGAACTTTGTGTGAGTCCTTCCTGAAGTCAATACAAATTGACCCCGATGGTACTCAGATAGAATTTAAAAAATAACTTTAATTTAAAAAAACGCATAGGGTATCTGTGAAGCAGAACGCAGACTCAAACATCAGTAGCAGCAGGACACTGAGCTGTGACACTTGTTTTTTAGCTCCATTTATGATATTATCAGTACATCTCATTTTGCTTAAGGCCCAGTTTCAGCAGATGTGGGGAAAGGCCGTGTCTCTTCTGGGATGTGGGAGACACCATGTGAACAACACTAAGGAAACAGAAGTCCCAGTCCAGTTCCTTCCACTTCCTAGGCAACTGTTAGACTTCCACTTACTAATAAAACTGTTAAGCTTTGACTGAGAAGTAAAACCTTACTAAAGTAAGTGTTGACAGTAAAAGCCACACTACTCACAGTCCCATAGACCTTTAGAGATTGATGTTTACAACTTGTTTCACGTGTTGATTGTTGGGTTTGGTAGTATCAGACATAACACATCTGAAAATTTCTCAGCTGAGCAGTTTAACACTTAGGAATTTTTGAGAAGGAAGAAAATTGCTGGGAATGGTGACTGCAGTGTGTTGTGCTGGAGGCTGCCAGGTGTGATCAGTGTTCCCAGATGTGTCAGTGGTACAAAGAAGCTTGAGAGCTCCTGGTCTGTCCGTGTGTGGTTTTGTGCAGTGCCTCTGTTTAAATGTGTTTGGATTGGGAATCGGTTTCAGTGCACTGTTCTCACTGACCTCTCAATGCAGCAGGTAGACAGACATGGGTGCCTACAAGTACATCCAGGAGCTGTGGAGGAAGAAGCAGTCGGATGTGATGCGGTTCCTGCTCCGCGTGCGCTGCTGGCAGTACCGCCAGCTGTCGGCCTTGCACCGGGCGCCGCGCCCCACCCGACCAGACAAAGCCCGCAGGCTGGGTTACAAGGCCAAGCAAGGTAATGGCATGGAGAGGTGAAGTCCATGCGCCTCACCATTGAGTGACATCGGCTTCCTTCAGTGACAGCAGAATAACAAAATCTGAAACCGAATTGTCCTGCATGAAATGAACTGAATGTCACAAATGTCCTCAGTTGGTAGCAGTGCCTGCAGGCTAAAACCTTCACTTCATTTTGCATCTGCACCTTCTCTGGCCGTTCTGGCAAGTGAAGTTCAAGTGGGCTTTGGCTTGTTTTTGTTCTTGTGCAGTGTTAGTGCCATAGAGTTGAGCAGTGTTTTTGGTATCCTGGGATTGGGGAGTATTGTTTCTCAGCCCAAATTTTGTCGTGTGTTACTTCGACTTTTTGCAGAGTGACCGAATTGTGACCGTCCAGTACCTGAAGGAAGCTACAGCAGAGCTGGATAGGGACTTGTACAAGAGCATATAGTGACAGGACAGGGGGAGATGGCTTCAAACTGAAAGAGTAGGTTTAGATTTGATATTGGGAAGAAATTCTTTACTATGAGGATGGTGAGGTACTGGAACTGGTTGCCCATAGAAATGGTGAATGCCCCATCCCTGGAAGTGTCCAACGCCAGGTTGAATGGAGCTCTGAGCAACCTGGTCTGGTGGAAGGTGTCCCTGTGCATGGCAGGGGGTTTGGAACTGGGTGATCTTCAAGGTTCCTTCCAATCCAGACCATTTTATGAGTGTACTATAGGTGAATGCACTTGAGTGTACAAGGTGATGGAGTTTGTGCTGTCATTGGAAAACAGTTATTGCTCAGGGAAAGAAATGGGGAAAGTGGCCATCCATGTGTAACTTGAGGAAATCCTGTTCAAAAAACCAGTATTTTTATTCACTAGGAAGATAAAAATCTAAGACTTGGCTCTTCCGTCACTGTTCATCTAGTTTCCTCATTTTTCAGTGGTCAGATTTCAGCAGGCTCTGTGGATGGCTTGTGCTTCAGTGCATTATGGGTGCTGTTATCTGAATTGTAGGGTTTGGGTAGTGGTTTTGTTGGGGGTTTTTTGGTGAATTTTTTTTAATGATTGTGTTACAGTGTAGCTGTAGCTGATCTTACTTTGTTTGGGACTGGATAGGGGAAAAGTGCCATAAGCTCTGGTTTGGAACCAAAAAATAGTTGCGACAGGGTATCACTTCTCTTACTCAGCTGTAGTGAAAATAACAAAAATGTCTTGGTGCTATCCACCTCCACTTGTAAGTTTTGGTGAAGATTGGTACAATGACTTCATGTTGCAGAATTTCATGTAAATTTTTGGGGATTGGAAGTGCAGTATGGGCATCAGAATTGCTGCTAGAATCCTCCTAGTTCCTAAGTTGCTGTTTGTTTTAGGTTACGTTATCTACCGTGTCCGCGTTCGCCGTGGTGGCCGCAAACGCCCGGTCCCAAAAGGTGCAACCTATGGTAAACCTGTGCATCATGGTGTTAACCAGCTCAAGTTTGCCCGAAGTCTTCAGTCTGTAGCAGAGGTGAGTATTATGGTTATTGCTCACAAATTTGGGTAGGAAGGTTTTAGTCTGTAAAAGCTGAAAGTACTCAGAGACAAAAAAAATAAAACCAAACCAGCTGTTTTGTTAATACGTTGGGTAAAATATTTTGAATAATGGCAACAGGAAAGCACCAGAATGTCTTTAAAAGCTCCATTGAGACAATAAAAAAATATGGACTTTACAAATGGGGTCTGTGGCAACCACTTAGATGGTTTGGTGAAGTTCACAGTGTAGACTTCTAGAGTATGTCACAGTATATGTAATGAAAAACACATAACTAGACCAAGCCACAGTAAAATAAAGACTTAGGCATGAGATATAAAAATTCAGATGTGCTAAGGTGTCTGCCTTGTCAGTAAATCCCTCTGCTGTGTTCCCTGCCATGTGTTACGGATCACCAGCTGTAGGTGATGGTCCTTTCACAAAGTACACGTGAATTCCTGTCTTAAAGCCTGTAGCACCTGTTTGTGTAGCAGGACTGCTGCACAGCGTATACTTAGCTGTATTGTAGGAGCTGAAGGCAGCGTGCCAGAGACCTTCTACTTCTTTATAAAAACCTTTGGTACCTCACAAGCACAGGTTGGTCATTGACTTATTTTTAGGTGAGACGTTGTTAGCCTGTGAAATCTCAAAAAGTAAACTTTGATTCGAAGAGATCTTTTAAGTTTCACTGCTGTCACACTAGTAGTGTGGAAGAGATGTGGTTCTCACACTTACAGAAAAACCTTTTTCAGTGGATTAGAGTTAATACCAGTCTGCACTCTCAAATAAGAGATGTTGTGAAAGAAGGGAGAGTCTTGTTGCCTTTCCATCTTGAAGCAGAAGACTTTTCTGTTCTCAGGACTTTGAAAATATTTCTGACTTCCACAAGTTGAATATGGTGAGATCTTTTTTCAAGGAAAAAAATGTAAATGTGACGTGCTTATTTGAAAGAAACACAGGTTTGAATTAAAAATGCAATTCTGTTTTCAGTGCTCATGGCATTCTCTTCATATATGTTGTTTGCAGATACCTGATGGCTAATGACATGCTCACTTGTTGTGACAACTATGGAAGACGTTATTTGCCCTCAGGTTTAGCTTGTAATTTTCTGAACCTGACACAGTCTTTCCTGAAGACTTAAATTTTTCAGATTACAGAAATACAAAGCCTCGATTGGAACTCCCATTGTCTCATAGAAGCTGGTTGAGGGTGGTTGGTGTTCTCATGTTTTGTACAGGTGTTGCTTGTACAGTAGAATAAATGTTATTCCATGTGCAGAAAATAGTGAAATGCTGTTTAGGAAGGTCTGTAGCAGTAGGTTGGAATCCCATTGGGGAAGAAGATGAACGGGGTCCATTGGCTCACGCTTTCCCATGATGGTGATAAAGTCCTACAGTTGAACACACTTAGAGTGTTTTAAATAAGGAGTGTTCTTGACAGGAGAGGCAGATGGAGTTGCATAATTGCTATTTTCTATTTTGTTTTGTTTTCTAAACTAAGACTGCGTCTTTCCAACCACAAGTGAGGATAGGAATAGCAAGCCCTAATATGCCAGCAGTGGTACAAAGATTTGTTACATCAGCTTTCCCTTTACTCCTACCAGTACAGGCTTACTCTCTGCAGAAATGTCTTTCTCCCCTGTAGCTTTGGATGCACAAATTAATCAGTCTTTCATAACTTCCCACAAAAGATTGTTCTGTGACCCCAAGTGCAACTCGTGCTCTTCATCTTCATGCTGAAGTTATTTTTAACATTATGTATTTACTCACTGGATGCTTCTATGTACGAGAGTTCTTTCCTTTGTCAACCAAGCACCTTCCTGGTTATGTTCTTTAAAACCTGTTTCATGTAGGAATCCAAACAGCCTTCTTTTTTTTTGTAACACTGCATTTCTTTCAGCTGTTATTTTTCTTACACGTTTTCAACTGAGAGGGGAAAGAGTTCTTACAGGAAAAGAGGTTCTCTTGGAGAAAATTGAAATTTTATGTGTGAGTTAGTTGTCTTTCTGCATGAAGAGTGCCCTGCATCCATGGTTTTACAGCATTTTCCATTTATATTTTCCTCTAGGAGCGTGCTGGCCGTCATTGTGGGGCTCTGAGAGTCTTGAACTCGTATTGGGTCGGTGAAGATTCCACGTACAAGTTTTTTGAAGTGATCCTGATTGATCCCTTCCATAAGACCATCAGGCGGAACCCCGATACCCAATGGATCACCAAGCCTGTCCACAAGCACAGAGAGATGCGTGGGCTGACGTCAGCTGGGCGGAAGAGCCGTGGTCTTGGCAAGGGCCACAAATTCCACCACACCATCGGTGGCTCACGCCGTGCTGCCTGGAGAAGGCGCAACACCCTGCAGCTGCACCGCTACCGCTAATCCTTGTAAACGGGGCCATCTAATAAAGCTCATGCAGGTTGTTAAATTTAACAAGTGCTTCTGCTGCTTCTTGGGTTATGTGGACAAGTGTAGAACTCTCCAGGAGTCCAAATGTTTCCATGTTTTGACAGGCTTTTGAAAATGTAATTTGACACTTGTGAAGATGGTAGACCCCAAGTGTAGAGTTCTGTGATGGGTTTCACTTTTGGTAACACTGGGAAGACATGTGCAGTGTGAATTGAAAGCCCAATGGCTGGTCTGTGTTCTTTTTTCTCTTGGTCTGAGTATACTTAGTCACTGTCTGTAGGTTGGGGTCTCTGTGTACTATGCTTAGACTGAGGGCCAGCTTTGATCCTGTGCAATGAGATGTAAACTGAAAGTGCTCATTTATTTTTTATAGGTGATTAAATACTAATGGCAATTCTATTTTTCAAGTTCTGGTTTTTTGTACTTCTTCAGTGTCAAACCAGTTCTTGGGCCTCTCAGCTACAAACATTGTCTAAATCAACTAAGCACAGTATGGAGGTAAAGCTTGCTCTGTTCACTGAAGTGCACAGTATTATAAATGTGGACACATCGCAAACAACAATAAGATTTTAGGCTAGCTAGTAAAATACTGGCTGTAGAGTAGGTGTTATCTCATTCGTCAAGACTGAGGGGGGACAGTTTCTTAGACCTGCCTTTTGATGCCAGAACAGAGAACGTGTTTCTGTGTTAAAGAGCTGCATTCTGATTTACTCTGCATGGTTAGGTGGTAGAAATAACCACATCTGGATAACAGCAATAGGTGAATGTATTTTAGACTAATTTTTGTGAAATTACAGTGTGACCTTTCAGCATGAAGTCAGCTTGCACATAAATGCTGAGAGCATAAATGCAGTCCCTGGTAAATTAGATGGATGGCTGTCCTAGCTTCCACAGACTGTGTATCATGTCCGTTGGGTAGTGATAAGAAAAGAGGTTGAGAGAAGGCCCAAGAAGTAGCTGTGTCTTCCTGGAACTTCAGTTTGATGTGGAATGATTTTTTTTTTTTTCCCTGATACTGAAACATTTTCCCTTCAAGATTTTCCCTTCATCTGAGAAGTTCACTTACTGCTTCTCTTTGATTTAAGTTCGTACAGGAGGGTGGTTGTCTGAAGAACAGCCATTTTGGCAGTGCCAGGAAGAACAGCTCAAGGTGGCAATTCTTTCGTGATGCTTTTGTTTGGCTCAAATAAGAAGAAATGCAAAAGTAATTGCTAAAAAAGCTAGCTGCTGTAAAGAAGGGAGATTTTTTTTTAACCTTTCCTTTGAAGTGTCACTAGTGTTCTTGAAAGCTGCTCCTGTGATGATATAGGACAGGAAGTGGAAGTTCCTCAGAGCAAATTTGGTGAATGAGCATGGGGGTGATTATTGCAGAAAGGGGGCTGATCTGTCTGGTTTGCAGATTTAAGGGCTTGAGATAGTGCCAAAATAGCCAGTGTGTCCATTCCTTTGGAATTTGTTTTGTCTATTTGAGCAACATGGTCTAGTGAAGGGTGTCCCTGCCCATAGCAGGGGATTGGAAGTAGTTGATTTTTAAGGTCCCTTTAGGGACCAAGGCTGACAATACTGTACTAGGTGGTGTTAAGCTGTTTGGGACCCTTGCCATTGTTGGGGGAAGGTAACAGCAGGTGATGGGGCAGTCAGCACTAAAGCTGTGTGCTCTGCCAGCATTCAAACCTTGCAGTGTGTGGCAGGCATCTTCAGTGAGACCTGCCTGAAGTTTCCCCTTGTGATCCTGTAGCTTTTTGAACTTTCAAATAAGGGGGAAAATACTATCCCGTCCAAAGTTTATTGAAAACTGCTGATGACAGTGTCCCTTAGAGGGCATGATATCTATCAGACCAGTGAAGGAATTTGAAACAGATGGTAGTGCCTTCAAGGGATGCTCTGGGTACGTACAGCTCATTCCAAGTCTTTGAGAAGTCAGATTGCCTAAGTGTGCTTCCACACTGGAAGTGCCTTATGCTTTTAAACAGTGTTTTGGGTTTGAAGGAACATTGCAGTGCAGAATTCATGTGAAGTGGAAAGGCAAATTATCTTCTATTAAAATCTGTATTTTAAAAAAAGGTAAAACATGGAGGACGAACTTCTGTTTGGGGTTGTTGGATTGGGAAGTCAGAGTTAAAGAGAGGTTATGTGATGTCTGCCTTTCCTACCTGATTTTTTAACCCATCGTGCAAGTTCAATAGATTGCAAGTAGTCTGTGTTCCTTAAGATTGTGGGAACCAGTGGTCTGAGACTGTCCTAGTGAGGGGCTGTAACTTGAGTTCAACCCTCCCAATATACCAAGGGTCTGCCTGAAACAGACACTAAGCTGTAGCTGAAGGAGGGCAGGGGGAGGGAAGAGGAAGCTTCAGGAATCTAGGCAAATCTGTTAAGATGTAGAGGAATCCAGTAATCTGTTTCCAAGCCATCTACTTGGCTCTGCTTGTGGGACTGATCATTTCTCAGTCTGAGCAGGCATGTTTTGGATGTAATTAAAAGAGCTGTCTGGTTTCTAGGCAAGACAAAATGAATACCACAGTTAAAATGCAGAGACATGGGGCTGTACGGTACCAGGCTGGTTCAGCCTGGTCTTAGGTGCTATTGAAAATAGTTGACTGTAAGCTTTTATTAGGCTGAATTTCACTTTTGTGTCAGCTGGCTGGATTAGCTAATCACTCAGTTTTTGGTACAAGGTGAGGGGCTGGCAAGGGCACTATTTTTGTCCTGAAGGGTGGGATGTGTAAAAACAGATTGTGTGATTTAGGATGTTCTTTAAATAAGCAAGTAGTAAACTCCCTTCCACATAGCTAATAGAAGTGCTCATTACTTGGCAACACTAGCTAGGTTGAAAAGCAGGGACTCACTAATCAACAGCGAGTGTAATTGTTTCCTTGCTTTGTCTCCGAAGCTTTGGGAATCTCTGCGAGGCAGCTGTGTGCTGCTGGGAGAGGCATGCTGGCGTGATGCCTGCGGAAGGCACAGATGCTGGTGGAGGAGGCAGTTAGCTCCTTCCTTGCAGCAGAAGGTCATGGAATTTCACTGGTGATTTTGTGGGGGCCTTAAGATGAAGTAATTAGTGATGGAAGGGAGTTACAGCTCGACTTTCTCACTTATCTCTGTCCTTGTAATGCAGCAGTTGTTCGCTAGCCTTGACCCAGTAGAGAAAAGTGACTGCCTGTGAAGATTTCCATACAGCTAATGAATTAAAAAGCTAGGCTCTAAAAATAGAGCCTGATTCCTACTCTATTATCTACTCACTCTCCAAGCTGGGAAAAAACACTGTATTTTTTTCCCTGTACATCTCTTTTCTTTTGCAGCACACACAAGTCTGGTTCTGAGAGTATCAAGCCAAAATCCCCAGAATGACGGAAACACTGCTACAGCCACAAAAAATAGCAATTTGGATTTGAATTGTATGCTCTTTTCAGGGACTTTGAGCAAGCACCAACTTTTTGATCCAATCCTTTTAAAGTAATTGTTTGAAATGTAAAGCTGTATGAAAGGATGGAGAGCCTGTAGGTCGTTCTCTTTATGTGTCAAGGTTCTGAATCAGCTTCAATTTAATAATTACACACAGTGTTTAGGTTGCAAAGTCTCGTTCCCTACAGTTAGGAAGTGTCTGAGCTGCACTGCTTACACAACCTTTAATTCAGTGGCTATCCTGCTCTTACCTAATAGCCCAGAAGAGGCCTCTGGCAAAGCCAGGACTGGAACCCAGTTCTTCTGGACCCCTTGTCACTGCCTGAAATTTAAGAGAGCATGCTTTTCTTCAGCATCCAGTGATTTTCAATGATATAATTAAAGGCTCATATGTAATGAAGATGACATTTAATCTCAATAAATACTGTCATCTCTCCATCATTCAGGGAAATGGAGAGCAGGGGTATCTTGGAGATCAGGGAGTTCAGTGGGAGCAGATGAGTGATTAATTTAAGCTTGGTTTTGATAAGATTAATGATGGCTGAGATTGCTCTCTCAGATGGCAGGTACCCCTCTTCCAAGCCTTCTCAGGCCTTCCTGCATTCCTGGTGCCAGGCTTTAGGAAAACCCTCGCTAGTTAATATGTTGGACCCTGGCTGACACCATAGGGGTTTTGCAGTCTGTATCTGCTTGCACAAGAGCGGTGGAGGAATGCCTCTGGACCCAAGCTGGCTGTCCGTGTGCAAGTTGAGGAGTTCCTCTGGAAACACAAGAATGGAGAGGCACATTGAAGGGGGGTGGGGGGCAGGCGAAAAAGGAGAACAAAGAAGAGGACAAGTAAGCTGTCTTTCAGTGGGGCTTGTTAGTACCCTCGTGCTGCCTGATGACAGGAACACCTGGTAGAGGAGGCTACAGCCAGCCAGGGTGCAGCAGGGTCCATCAACCAGGTTTGAGTGGGGCAGTCCCTGTGGTATAAACCTGGCTGAACCCACAGCTCCTCAGAACAGAAGAGCTCCACGTGCGTGTGTCTCTGGTGTCAATCTGCTACCCCGACAGACGAGGCAGCAGCTGCACTGCATCAAACCCAGAGCAAGAGAACTTTGGTGCTGTGAAATAAATGTACTGTGTCCAGTGCTCAAGCCCCCCATCTCCCAGGCCTTGTCACCAGCCTGTGTGTCAACAGAGCAGCAGGCAGAAACCAAGACCCTGTTAACTCTGCGCTGTGTTCACACGTGTAACGAAAATGAGTCGTCATCCCCTGAAAGCTCATACACCAAGCAGAGGAAGTAGCTCATTAGTCCAGTGTTCACTCGTTCATTTATTCATACAGTTTTCTTCCAGCATTGTTTTTCTGTGACTAACAAGCAATTATTTGAACCCTTTCCTTGTATGAGAATCACAGCCCTTCAACTCATCTGCTGTTACAATCCACTTGCCTCTCTCACGGGTTTCATGATTAGTCAGATGAGTTTAGATAGCAAGTTACGCAACCCTGATAAATTACGTGTTTTGAGCTTTGTGTTTTCAGTTCTTTCAAAGCCATATATACAAATAATGGTTTTTGGTGGTGGTGACTATTTGGAAAGCAGTATTTCAGTGCAGAGTTAAACAAAGTCGTAGTAAACCTTTTAAGGAAAACAGAAAATTTTGTACTATTTTCGCTTTGCAAGTTATTGCTACAGGTGCTGATGGAGAACATCTGCTTAAGATATTTTTTACAGAAAAAGACACGAAGTAAGATTCAGCTACACCGGAAGTTAGTGTGGAAGTAAAAGGAACTTTCTTGATTTTTCAAAAAAAAAAATTTATGGAAAATACTTGATTCAATTGATTCTGTTGAATCTGTAAAGCCTAGTCCCCAGTCTTAATCTAAACACTTTTATTTCTGATAGATGCCTGGTGGTCCATTCTTGAGAGGCAGAGACTAAAAACCCATATGAGCTGATAGTAAAATACTAGGTTTTCCTGTTAGTGCCAATAATTTGTACTGGGAAGGTGGTTGCTATCCCAAACAGCAATTTTAAAGCAAGGTGATTGCTGTCCCAAACAGCAATTTTGAAGCAATAGTTATACCATATCAGTGGGAAATACAAAATAAGTTGATTACTATAAGTTACACTAAAAACCCAATTCTTAGATTTATGATGTTTGTTGCAGAGAAGGAAAAAAGAAAGAACAACCCACTGTGAACAACTGAATCACTGTTCTGACTCCTGAGGCGAAATGAAAAACTCCAGTATGGTTATTATTTTCATTGGCTAGTTTAATAAAAAATATAAGAATCATAAAACTATGTAAAGCATATGGCATATGTGAGTTCTATTTTCTCCAGTGATGGCCCCATCTGTTGAGAACTGAAAACTTCAAAATGCCTCTCTAGCAAACAATCTCACCTTCTAGTAGGTGCTATTCTGACAACATTCTGAAATTTTAATTTAAGAATAAATAATTTAGAAATGAGGAATGAAGATGTGTTTTGCACATGAATAATAATTTTAGCCAAATTATGGCAGTGTAGAAATGAATTACAGATATGAAACTTGATAGTTTTTGCAGAATTTGCAAATTGTCCTAAAATCATATTAATTGCATTACAGTTTGAATATTTAATTGTATGGTACTTTCATAGGAACTTTGTAATAGCAGTAAAGGCTGAAGCAATTTTGTCCTATGCAGAGGAGTGAGACAGAGAACCAGGGAAGCGACTGCCTTCCATCTTTCCCCACTTTGGCCCAACCTGAAGTGGTAAGCCTGGACCAGCTCTCTCCACCAGCCAACCCCAGCTGACGCACCATGTTTCTCCTGGGTTTATTTACAGCTCTGTGCAACAGGCTACTGCTGGCTGCTGACTCGGTTCTTTTTGTTGTTGTTGTTCAATGGGAGTGAGACTGCCAAAGTCGTAGTTGTTGGGTTTGTAAAAGATGAGCCACTCAGCTTCATGTGCAAAGGCTGTTGTCACAAGAGCTGATCCCAGCTGTCAGGCACAGCGGGGAGGAGCAGAGGTGGGAGAGCAGTGGGCCTGAGCTGGCCAGCTCTGAGGTGGAGACTTCCTGATTCAAAGACAGACACAGTGTAATGTGTCCTGCTGGGATCTGGGACCCGGCACCAGATTAAAACTTGGCATTGCCTCAAAGGGAAATAAAACAAGAAGAAAATGTGAATGGCCATGCAGGGCAAGCCCAGAGGTCTAATGGGCACAGCGTCTGCTTTTGACAGGGACCAGCAACGGGTGTTTGGAGAAAGGCTGGCGAGCACAAGTCCAGCCCCACATGTAGCATCTCCAGTTCTCTGAAGAGCTGGGTAAGGATTTCCTCACACTGTGGTTGCCCTCGTGCCAGCAGCCACCCAGGACAGCTGCGAGCTGCAGCATTCAGCACTGGCTGGGAACTCCCACAGGGTTTCTGGCTCAGCAGGTGCATGGGCTGGATCCGTATGCGGGATGGCATCTGAAGGTAGATAAAGAGAAAATTATTGCCTTTGACTCATAAGTGCCTCCTGTAATTTGAAATGGGAAGTGGAAATATAACCTGTTTTGATGGTCTGCTCCTGGAAGCTCACTGAACCAGAGACTTTCCAGATGACTCAGAGCAAGACGGTTGTTTGCTAAGAACTGCTGTATCAAGGATTTGGCAGGATTATATAAGAAGCAGTTGTCCTTCACCCCTGATAATGTGTCTTCTCTGCAAGACTGATGCTTACAATTGACCAGTTTTGAGGAACAGCAATGAAACAAAATGGCAAGTGCCTGGAGGCTTCTTCAGGATGCAGCTGAGCTCCTACCTGGAACAGATCCATTATTTGTTTCTAGAACAACACTGCAGTTGTTCAGGAAAAGATGATAAAATTTCGCTGCTAGCCTCCTGATGCCACCCATTCCTTTGCAGTGGTCTTTTTCAAGTCGTGTTCGGCATGGTGTACCTTGCTCTATTTAGCAGAAGCACTAAAACTAATTGTGGAGAATGTACCTGTTTCTTTGCTAAGGTTCAGAGAGTGAACTTTTTGGGAGCTGGAGCAAGGCTGGCTTGTGTGCTTGAATTTAGCTATGTCTCTATATGTGCCCCTCCTGGAAAAGATTGTGCTGGATTGAGCTTTGGTGAAAACTGTCAGTCTTTGTTAAGGAAGGTTAAGAAGATCCTTTCTAGGATGCATTCTCCCGGTTCAGGGAAAAACAACAACAAACACCCCCACACAAAAAAACTCCACAAAAAGCCAACTAACGAACTTCCCCCCCCCCCAAAAAAAAACCTGGAAGAAACAGGAATGCTCCTTTTTGTTAATGTCTGATATCAACTTTTGCAGAAGATGATTGTGTCAGGGAATTCCAAGAGTATTTTCAGTCCTTGGAACCGTGTTTGAGACTAATTAACTCTACTCCAGCCAAAACCAGCACAAGACCCTAGCTGGGAATTGCATTTATTTGCTGATGTTCACGTAACAAGAGATGAAGTGACCGTGATGATTTTATTAAAACGGCAAGTGCCTCACCAGGAGGTTTTGTTGGTTTTCCTGTGATCACTAAAAGGAATGAGAGAATTGGCTTCCTTCCTTTTTATTTGTAATGGTTTAGAGCAGAAAGTTCTTAGGCTGACTTAACATAGAGAGACAGATTTGCTGCGTGTGAAGCTGGTAGCTGAATCTGACTAAATGCACATCTGTCTTTATCCACAAGGCTGATAAAATCCAGATGTGTGTTTCCATCACATCAAATACGAACGATATTCCTTAGTAGGAATATCACTGTGTCAGGAGTAATCTGGGCAAGTCACTGAGGCAGAACACAGCCCGACCCAAGATTCAGGACAGCTAGAGAGGTCAGCATTTCCACTGCTTGTACAAGTGCCAAAAGTGCAAGTAGAGATTAGTTTGGATACACAGCAATGTTTGTACCCAGAGATATCCCACCAACATATTTCTAAGGCCCTACAAACATAATTTGGATCTCACACTGGCGTTCTGGGATTACACCCTTCTGCTTTCAATAGAGTTATTCCAGATTTATCTGGAATCTGAGTTATTTTAAGAAACGTTGTGCACTTGCAAAATAGTTTGAATACCTCAGGTTCATTTCTAGTAAGCTTTCCCTCTTGCTACGAATGCCTTGCATAGGATTTTATGAGAGAAACTCCATTTGTTTAAACAGTTAAGTTTTTATAGCTGGAAGCAATTTTCTTTAGTGTAACATTTCGGGAGCCCTTTATGGCTAGCAATATTTCATTGAATGCCTGAAGATTGAGACCTACTGCATGACTTTATCATGTATAAAGCTTATTATCTGACATAATTTGGTGCATAGCAGGCTTATTTATTTAAAAGGTCACACAATCATATTTCACCCCTGGTAATGGCATTTTTATCCATTTAATAGGTTTATCCTAAAGCATATTTATTCCTAATGCATTTTATTCAGAAGCCAGTTAATAACTTTAACTCTTCAGGCTCTTAGCAGAATACAGAAGCCAGCTTTACAGAACAAGAATTTGACCAGTTGGGCCTAATCCAGCAGAACACAAGGTCAAATACCGTGTCCCATGCACCATCTCTTGATTTAACTCAGCACCTTGAAGCATTAGGTCTTAAGTCATCCTTTGGCCCCCAAGTTAGCCAGGGTGAAACAATGATTGGGGGAAAAAACTGTTCTGTGTGGAGTCTGAAGCTGTCTTGGCCCTTGAGCTGCCAGCTATCCTCTGGGTAGTTACAGGTAATAAATTTCAGGGCCAGAACGTGTTTTGGTTTATTCCCCAGAGAATTTGTTCAGATTTGACTATAATTGCCTTTTTTTTACCTGGATGTAAAAGACAATCCTCACTCTCTGGGTCAATGTACCTATAATGAAAGCTGCTCCTTTTCTACAAACTTGTGCTATTTAAGGCCCAGATGCTAGCGGTATTTTCCTCTGTTTGTGACTGAGCTGGGTTTTCTCTGGAATTTTCCTTGTAAAATACACCAGTAATCTCAGTAAACTTGTGCTGCTGCAGAGGAGATAAGCAAGGGTGGTACACAAAGCCTTGCAGGAGCTGGGGCTATCATTTCTGTCTGTATGTCCCCTTCACACTGCAGAATTTTCCCAAAACGAGGAGAAGGCATCATTTGCATCTCTGCTCTGCCCAGGATGAGCTTTGTGTTTGTGTTACGCTACATCTCTCCAAGAATTAACATAGCTTAAAAAGAGAAAAAGCAAACTGGATTTATGTTTTGGTGGCCCGGAGTGTTCAGAAGGGGAATGGTGGAGCTGAGCTACAAGACTTCTGAAGCAATTGTTTTGATCTGGTGACAGCAGTGACACCACACCAGGGATGTCCTGGCCAGCACCACGTCACACAGTGTCAACGTGATCACTGGCAGCCTGCAGCTTAGCTAACTTCCTAGAGAGCATTGGTGCTTTGAAATAAGGTGCTCTTCAGGAGACTATGATATAAAAGGGTTTGAAAAAGACAGAGGAAAATCCAAAAATCCAGACTTAGAAGGATATTTATTACAAAAGACACCAGAGTGAGAAATGCAGTTGCCCCTGGAGAGGTTTGGGTGGTGGGAAGAAAGGACTGGCTGCTGTCAGAGCATAGGGCAGCAATCATCTGCTGACTGTGCCTTCAATCCAACACTGCTGATGCCTTCTCCGAGACAGGACAATGTGTTAGAAATCACTTGCAGCTAAGTTGTCTGAGTCTCTGGTTGTCAGTGAGAGTAAACGGTAACTCTTTGTACATCCTTTGTACTATCCATTCTGCTTCTCTCCCAAAAATCATGTTTGGCCCAATCAAGAAATATATATTCTCATCTTGGTCTCATTAGCTGATGATTTTTTTTCTGGATAAACAGCTGATAAATGAACAGGACAAGTAATTTATCATACAGAACAGAAAAGATGGGCAGTGATTTTACTGCCATATAAGGTATAATGTAGAATTAATGCTTTGTCTTTCTGGACTAAAGGTCCAAGTCATCACCTCCCACTAAAATCTGCAGGGGCAGCTGAGGCTAGTTGTAACACATTACTATTGCGTGAGGTTATTGTCCCATCATTTTAAGCAGCTTAGGCAACCAATTGTATTACTGAAGTATGTGAAGAAAAAGCATGCTTGCTTACACTAGGTAAGAGAAAAAAGGGGCAGGGTTATGTGCTTCAGGCCATAAACTGACTGCTGAGGAGCTTGATCAGGAAGAGAGTTACCCTATGGGCAAGCTAGTATATAACTGTCTATTATGAGCTTTTATATCTTCGTCTAAGGCTCTGATACCGAGAGACAGGATGTGAGTGTGAGGGGATGGTTTGTGAGCCACATCCTCTGTGCAGTTATACTTAGCTCTGTGACTACACCACTCCCAGGACCTAAGCTAGTTGCATTTGTGTCATGTAGGCATGCCCTTAATGGGTAGGCTTTAAATTATTCTATATTTAGCTTTTGCTTCTTCCTAAAGCATTCTGCACAAATTCAGCCAATGAAGGGATGTGATGACAAGCTAAAGACCTTTGGGACCTTCTTATCAGAATTTCTCTTCAACAGAGAGAAAAAAGTGCAACAACTGAAAGAGTTAGAGATATATATGTTAAATAGAAATGGAGAAAAAGTAGGGCAAGGGGTCAGAAAACACTGTGTAGGGCTTGACCCAAGCTGACTCTAATCGATAGAAAAATTTCCACTGGCTTCCAGAGGCTAAGATTAGTTAGATGAGTTATGGCTATTTATATCATTTAATGTACGAAAGAAGTCACAGTTACAGCTATCTTTATAAAGACTTTTAGAGGGCAGTATTTAAGGTAGTAACTGCAGATAGCAAGTGAATCTCTGCTTTAAAGAAACTGGAAATGCAAGGAGAGGTTTGGTATCAGTTGCCTCACCTAAGAGAAGTGTACTTGTATGAACTAGTTCCATCTGCAGTTGTGGAGCACAAATTATTCAGGACAGACAGATTACTGAGGAATTCAGAAGGATTTTATCAAACAGGCTGACCAAACAGAAAAATAGTGATGAAGAATTTTATATGGAGGAAAATAATTTTTATTATATGTAAACAATCGTAAGCTGTAAATGACCAGGGAAGAGAACTTGGACTTACTGTAGATCTGTGCAAATGTCAGTGCTGTTCTGAGCATCAGTCAAGAAGATAAATAAGAGGTTAGGAATTTTTTCCTGAGGTAGTAAGGAAAAAAAGAAATAGAAAATATCAGGAGCTGTTGGGACATGAAAAAAAGCTGCTCTTTGGCACTCTTCAAGTAAACAATTTTTTCTCTTTGCAAAGTTTATGTTTCAGGATCAAACTAATACTATTGTAAATGTGCCAGGCATTGAAGAAATCCAACTCACCCAAAAGCACAAATGCCTGCTGATGGAAACTCATGCGTTCCTAGCTGGTGTGTGGATGTTTACCAGGATTAGGAGGGCCTCTCCACGGGGACAGAAAGGTGCAGGCATTCTGTTCCAACCTGAGAAACCACCAGCATTTCAGGCCTGAGGAAAAAGAGTCATCGGCCTCTACATACCTCTGGTGAGGTGGCCAAAGTGCATCCTGTCCCACCATCCAGCTATCAACTGCACTTAATGCTTAAGTCAGCATTAGTTGGTGCAATACCATTGTGCCATCTCCCTTCCAGAGGTAGGAGAGTCTGTAGCACAGATAGGAGTCACTCTACAACCTCTGGAATTTAAACATTTGGTTTGAGCTGCTCCACGCGTGTGGGCTGGAAGGAAAGAGGGAGAAATGTTTGTGTTCCTTCCCGGGGGTGGGAAGGGGTTTGAAGAAGCTTTCTGTCCCACCTTCTGTGCTTTTTCCTCTCTTCTGCCCCTTCATGTTTCAATGTCTCACTTCAGACTCTTCCCAGAAACACAAGTCTTCTGCAGAGAGCATCAGTAAACAGAAGCTGAAGGATTCTAAGGACTGACCAAATATATGGATTCCTAATCACTCTTCCATTGATCATTCAAGTGCCTGCCCAAGCTTCAAGTTGGAGAGGTGCCATACCACTGTGAATGCCAGCAGTATGCTGCCTCTCCATAATGCTAGCATTTGTTTTGCCCTTCATGGAAAGCTGAATCACAGTCCCTTGTGGGAATCAGGGAATATCCACTGAGCATCGCATCTTTAAGGGAATGTTATTTGCAGCTCAGCAAGTAACACTAGAGCTTTAGCAGCCAAGCTAGAGTCAAAGAGAAGCCCCTCAAGAAAAAGCCCAGGCACCACGACTTGGCCAGCACACATAGCCACAAGTTACTATGCCAGGTGTTTGCTTGTGTGGGTTTGGAAGAAGTAGGTGGAAAGAGGCTCCAAGAAGAATTTGACCCTTATATTACATTGGCAGAGTGGAGTCTTCTGCCAGGTTACAGAGCAGAATAAAAACCTGAGGCAGTTTTGTCCTCCAAACATTGAAGTGCCTCTCATGGTCTACTGTGGCAGTCCATAGCTTTGTGCTGAACAGCAGAACTAGAGCATAGGAGTGGACAGGTCCATTTCTGAGACCTTCTCCTTTAGGAAATCCAGGACAGGAGTGTTTGCACCATCCCGTGGCTACCCACAGCCAGCTCTACCTGCTGGATCTTCTCAGGAGACACACCTTTGGGTGTCCTCTGATGTGGACAACGATCCTCTGTGAGGCTGGGTGGTGGTCCCATTACTTTATTTTTGCCACACTCTGTCCCCGAGAGAAGTGCTTGGCTCTTGCAAACCGTGTGTGTGTGTGTGGAGCCACCTCAGGGAAGGAACAAGAAAGGATGTAGTGTGGGAGCATAGAGTGCAGTCCTAGGTCACTACTGAATGGGTTGTCCTGAGATAGGGGAGAGAAGCAAATTAAATACATTCCTGAATATAAGTGGGGGTTGGCTCCAGAACTGCCAAGTGCAGCACCAGAGGCAAGAGCAGGCTGAAACTGCTGTAATGATCCCCAAGAGTCTCAAAAGCAGATAGCAGAAGATATTAGAGGCTGGAATCTCTCTGGGAGTGACAAAATCATGTCCTGGCAGTAAATAGGATAGACCAAGATTGAGAGCAATAATGTGATAGCCTATCCCTATTGCTTCCTACGAACCTGCGTACATTGCCTTTCCCATTTGTCCCGCCAGGCAGGAGCAGCAGCATTTATCCTTGCCCACAAAGGAAGTGAACGAGCTGTCCTTCCCTTTATTGACCACTCTCAGGAATGGAGTCCATGCACCTGATAAACCTGGAGCCTCCCTTGAGTACCACAGACTGCCTGCAGGCCAGGTGGACCTTTGTTCTGCGTGCCAGTGCCTCCATACTCATCTCTGGGTGATTCCACCACCACCTGCAAATTGAAGTCCTTATCCAATAGAAAGACCTCGAGTTCTGTAGGGTTTTTTAGCAGACCCAGTGAACAATTAGGGTTGATGACCCACTGGTAAATAAATGTTACTCAAACATCTGTTTTGCTAAAATTCAAATATAACATTAAAAATCCCAGAGGTACAGAATGCACAGACAGAGAGGACCTGCTCTGCTGTTGCTCCTGATGTCCAACTTAGTTTCCTAATAGCATTTGATTTATTCACTATCTTCTCCTTAGAGCTTGCAGGCCAATTGCATCTGTTGAGAGGTTTGACATGCCCGATAGGCTAATATCAAGTACATCATATTTGTGCTCTGTCCACAAAGACCAGCAGCCAAGCAGAGGAGCAAGATAGAGCCCTGAGCATGGGAAGGGAGGGTGGGACATTGTGGCCTGTACCTGGCCATGTCCAAGACAGGCAGCACTGCTTGCAGGGACTATACAAGAGCCAGAGGGCAACTTGGCAGGGCTTAGGAAACACGGTTTGGAGCTGTGTTCCTTGTGTATTCCTTGGGAATACAAGGAGCTTTTGCTGTAGGAAATTGTGGATGGGGGGTGAAGGGTCTGGAGACAGCGATGGACATTACCTGTGGACCAAGGGCAAAGCTGTATGCCTCCCAGCTGCTGACCATGCACAGAAAAAAGGGAAAACTCACCCTCTTACCTTATTTGAGAAGCAATGAAGCTCACACAAACTGACCTGTTTACCTCATTTGAGAGAAGAGGAAACTCACCCAAATTAGGAGGTGGTAAACTACATTTAGCTGCGTTTAACCTCTGCTTGTTAACCTCATTTAACTCCACTGCCTTGCTCTGTCTGGACGTCAATATAGTCCATGAAGCCACACATCTGCCTCTGACTCTCGGGGTCAATGAGGGACAGAGCTTCATTTTGGGCTCTGCATTCACTTAAAAGAGAGCCTTCCCCAAGTTTATGCTCCTTTATTGTTGTGGTGTGTTTTCTTCGTAGGTTTCTTTCTGAGAGCGGGAGATGGGGACCCCGGCGGGGACATCCCTGCTTTAGGTCCTTTGGGGACGCATCCCTCCCCCACTGCGGGGCGTCTGTGCCCAGAGACATCACTGCATGGTAGAAGGTATTAGAGGCTGGAATCGCTCTGGGAGTGACAAAATCCGTCCTGGCAGTAAATACGAGAGACTGAGATGGGGATCAAATACGTGAGGGCCTCACCCTATGGCTGCACAGGGAGAGACTATGGCTGCAGCGGTGCGCTGCCGAGGGGGGGTCACTCCCGGATATCCCCTTTTCCCGGCAGTGAGAAAACACGCGGCTACGAGGGCACGGAGGGCTGACAGTTGGAACAGGGAGCTGTCAGATGCTCCTGTCGGGATAGGAGAGAGCTCGTCAGCTGCGGCAGTCACAGCGGTGGCATTTCCTGCCGGTGCTCGGCGGCGGAGCAGCTGACACACACCGCCGC
>VZRJ01005256.1:64911-113560 GCA_013397565.1 Ptilonorhynchus violaceus
CTACGGGCACGGCGACCGCGCTACCCGCTCCCTTCCCGCTTTGTTAGCGGCGGAGATCGGGGGGGCCGGCCGGAGAGCCCCTGCTGCCGCAGCGTCCCGGGGGCCGGTTTGGTCGCCCAGCCAGTTCGCCGCCTCCTTCGCGCCCTGTGGCGTTACAGCTTCCCAGATCTCTCTGTTAACGAAATACCAGCACGGTGCGGTGCCCCCGGCCCCATCCCTTAAATAAATCCTGCCAGGTAGAGCCCAAAGGGTCCTCGTCGCTAGCCGAAGGTGCCTCCGTCGCAGCGCGGCTCCGCGTAGCCCAAAGGACTAATTTCACCACCCTCCGGCAGGTTCCCGAAGCAAAGCCCTGGCAGTTCTCAGCCCCCGGGCTGCCTTCTGCACCGAGCACCCCGGTACCCCCTTTCTGCGGAGTGCCAGCATCCGTGTGCACGTGTATGTGCTCCGTGTCTGTGCTCTTTGTTCTGAGATGTCAGCCTGTGCTGCGTGTGAGAGTCAACTTTTGACTGCTGACCAAACAAAACCAGGGTTCATAGGGAAGTGTAAGATCTAAAATAACAGAAAATACGAGGAATCTTAACTGTGACACAGGCAAGGCTGCTAAGCTCTCTAGGGTGCTGGAGCAGCCGAGCTATCTGGGGCTCCTCCAGCTTTCAGGAGGAGAGGGGTGAAACTGCCCCACAGACACACTCTTTGTGTACTCCCCTGTGACATTGGTGTTACCCTTGAGGGAAAAGAGCATCTCTTTTATGAGCAGGCTTTAAAGATAATGGGGCGCGGTGGCAGCATGGAGAAACGTGGAGTTCCCTGCAGGGGCTGTGCTTGCGTGTCCCTGTCTGCCCCTTGCAGATAAGGATGGCGCCTGCTGAGAAACCTGGAGCCTCCCTTGGACCAGGTGAACTGTGAGCTTTGACCTGGCACCTGGCAGAGGCGCGTGCGGCGCTGGGGGGTGGCACAGACCTTTGTCAAACAGGTGGTGTCTTCGCCCAGCACGGGTGTCTGATGATGTCTTGTTTCTCATGCCGTGGCTGAACTCGTGACCCCCTCGCCAATCCTCCTTTCTCCGAAAACCTGATCCGGAACGCATGCTATGCTGCGTGGAGGATTTCTTAAAAAAAATCTGTGTGGGAGCAACCGCTGTGGCAGGGTGCAGGGCACCGGTGTCCAGGAACGTGAGCAGCAGTCTGTGTGTCATGCACGTGTCACACGGCCCCTTAGTCTGACTTCTGCTCCAAGGCAGCTCTGCTAGGAGCTCCTGGGCTGCCTGCTCTTTAGGGAACCCTTCGACCAAGGGTTTCCTTGGTAGAAAAACATTAAATGTTAAAGAGGAAGTGGGCCAGTAAAGTTGCTACAGACGTGCTAAAAAGACCGTTCCGTCTAATAAAAATACTGAAAATAAGTCAGATTTTAAGTCAGATTTGCTCCTGCAAGCAGTGATGTTTCCAGGGTTGTATTAACACCACTGCTTTTATCTGTGAGGTGGTTATGGCTGATGTAAGGTGCTACAGCCCCAGCCTGCCATGTCAATTCAGTTGATCGAGGACTCTACAGACACCAATGCTTTTTTTTTTTTCCTCCAAAGGAAGGTAGTCCATGGTCCTTTTAAAGTTCTGAATTCTTACTGGTGTGTGGAGTTCTTGCTGCAATGTCTTGAGTCATCAGTGAAGAGAGTCTACAGAGCAATAGAGGCATAAAACATAGAACATACTGAGTTTAATTTATTTAAACAGTTTCATGGCTATGGCTTTTGAAATTTTTGTGTGAAATATCAAATGTTTTTATGTTGACTTTTGAAATGCCGAGTCTTGGAGACAAACTCACATGAAGTGCAAACAATTTCTCTTGCTTATGAGCAAGAAGAAGGAGCCTGTGAAAAGCCAGAACTGCTCCCAGGTCTGCCTGAGGACAAAAAGCTGTTTCATCTGAGGGATTCTCAAGTGTGTCAGATTGCAAGACGTGGCAGGACAGAGACTGTTTGCAAATAGCAGCCTGGCAGTCAGAGTTTAGCTGCTGCTAGAAACGCTACAAAGGCTTGCAGTTGGACAAATGGCATTCAGTAGGCTAACCAGAGTGCAGTGCTATTTCCTTCCCTTGCCCCCTTCCCTTCTGCTTCGTGAGCACCTCCCAGCCCTTCCTTTCTGTGCCTCTGGCACGTAGCCTGCATGAAGTCTTTTTCTCTGCCCTATTTCTGTCCCTAACCTAGCTTGTTTGCATTCTGACTCCACAGTGCTGTAAGATCCTGTCTTTGCTGTGGCTCCAGATGAGCTCTGCTCAGAGGGTGGCCAGGGAAACCCTCCCTGGGTCACCATGTGCCCTGTCCCTGCTGCCCTATCCTTCCAGCACCATGGCTTGTTGCTCCGTCTTTTGGTTCTGCCCGTTCGCCTTGGCTTGGATCAGAAGAGGCTGATGAGATGGGAGAAGGGAATGGGGCAGACTGGGAGGTCAGCCGCAGAAAACAAATGGAGACAAACAAGCTTGAGGGAGAAAGGGAGGGAAGGGAGTGCTCCCAGGAGCACATAATGGCTGATCTGGTGGTGCTGGGTCACAGCGTGGCTCACATGGCAGCGGTGCATGTCTGCTGGTTATGTCACTACGTGCCGCCTTTTTTTTCTTGCCTTAGGGGGTGTGATAGCTTACATCAGCTCTTCGAGCTCGGCATCTAGCCCAGCCTCATGTCACAGCGAGAGCTCAGACAGCGGTTTCCAGTCGTCCTCCTCGCCTGTACCATCTTCTCCAAACAGCTCCTCCTCGGAAAGCGGATGCAATGGCCGGAGCAGTGAAGGCTCTGACGGGGCGCCGAAGAGCGATCGGCTGGAGGAGACTATTAAAACAAACCAGTCGAGTGTTGCTGGTTTGACAAAAGGCCATAATGGAGTCACAAGTATGTTTGGTGCTGGTTCCTGAAAACACCGTTTTCCCCTTATGTATTACAACCCCATATATTACAACCAGGTCCTCTGTGTGGCTTGTGGTGCAGGCACATAGCAAAGCCTCCATTTTTCTTTTGGCATTATATGTGTGGTAATACACATGGTGTTGCCGTACAAATGCTAATATGATGGAGGTCCTGTTGCTGCCAACTTCAAACAGTCCATAAATACAGTCCAGCTTTACTTCAAATGTTCATTAGTGAAGACTGATCTCAGAGAAATCAAACAGTTGGTTGAAAAGAAGTGATGAAGTAAAGGTAATAGTAATCAGAAATTGCCTCCTGGAGTATTTATGGAGCTGTCTTGGAAGTCTAGTTTCTCTGTTTTTTCATACTCTCTCCCCTGCCCCTTCACCTTCCCTCCCCAATTTTGAGGAACAAAATAAATAAATTACCCAAACATAATACTTACATAGCTGTGGGGGGAACAGTTATCTTTTTGATTCCAAGTCATAATTTGTGGATGTGAAAAATAAAGTACTTGTAAAGTGGAACTAAAGGATGGCCTTTTAAAATACGTACAATAATCGATCTCCACCTATTCACTTCACACTTCTTTTGGTAATCGGAAAAGATCAATGGTAGAGAACTATATTTGAATGGTTTTGGAAGGGCACGATTCAAAGTAAGTACTGGAATGAGTGATTCAGCAAGCACTCAGCTGTAATTCAGTCTTTTGGAGGCTGAATTCTTTTATCATTTTGGATTGTTATGAAGCTAGAATAAGTGTCTGATAGTTCTACCTCATATAAGTTTGTTTTGTTTGTTTTTTTTTTTTTTTAAAGTGTTCCTACCCTAAGTTCTTAGAAAGAACCTTTACTTCTTAAAAATTCTCTAGTAACTAGGGTTTTGGTATCAGGGCAGAGGTTCCTGAAATAAAACCTGTTGAAAACAGTCCAGATGGATAGATACATAGATAGATAACATTTTTAGTTCAGTACTAACTGTGTTAAAAAAGAAAAAAATAAAAAGTTGTGGTTTGGTTCTTTTTGAAAACCTTTAAAAAAAATGTTTTAGTTCGTCTTTACAAATGAAACCCAAATGTCAAATAAGTTACTTTTCTCATAGAATATGTTTCTGTGGGAGTATTTCCAGCTGTCTCCATTGGAATAAGGTAACTTTGTGGCTACTGAAGTCATTGGTAAAATTCCCATTGGCTTCAGTGAAACCAATGTTAGACCAGCACTTAGAACTTGCAAAAAAATTTTATTGACAAGCTGAAGTAAAATAGGTGGGGGAAAAACTTAAAAAACCTACACCATGAGCATATTTGCAGGATTGAGAAGGTATTTTCAAGTTCAAGTGTGCAAGCAAGCCATTCTGGATATGCATTCAAATGAGTGGTCTCTCCATATGTAGATGGGTCTGAGTTACCAGTCCTGAATTGTTATCAAATAGTGTAAGGCTTGTGTTTAATATATTATAAAGTGTCCTTTAAAATTTCTGGGTTTTGAGAAAAGTTATTTATTCTCTGTTGGGGAAACTCTAGCCTTTCATGGGCTTTCTTGTCCTGATGGAAAAAACAGATTGAGCCTGAACTTTGGTGGCCTAGTTAACTGAATGGTCCTTTTAAAAATGCTTAAATGTAAGCACACTTTCTTTTTCTACTGCTGAGTGCAGTGCTACTCTGATTGAAAGCCCAGTGAATATGTGCTTTCTCCCTATTCAACTGAGTGCTCCAGGTTTGTCTTTTTTCCCCCCCTCCCTTGCACTGGTACTTTCTGAACTGTTCAGGGAGTTTGTACATTCATGTTGTCTGTTCTGCTGCTGTATTTTTTCATATGTTGAACTGACATATTTCGATTTAAGTCCGGGTTTTAAAAGCTGGAAACATGTTCCTGCAGTTGTCATTGGTTTCTATATCCTTGACTTTTTTGTTTGATTCTAGAATTTAATGGCATGGTTCTTCTTTGCAAAGTCTGTGGAGATGTCGCTTCAGGATTTCATTATGGTGTTCATGCCTGTGAGGGCTGCAAGGTGAGCTATATTTCTGCTCACCTTTCTGCTGGTAAATGCTCAAGTTGTCCCCATAGGAGAAAAGGGGTGATACTGCCAAAAAAATTTTGATACAGTTCTCTGTTAAATATGAGAAATTTCAGAAGTTGTAGGGAAAAGGCAAACTATTTATCAATACACAGCATTTTCCAAACTCTGCAGTCCTTTCTGTTCCCACCCATTGTCAAATCCTGCCTGACCTGGAGTGCAGAGCAGAGAACAAGAACTGGAAGCAGAGGTGGTAAGGACCATGTCACGCAAAACATGTGCATGTTAATTGCATTAAGAGATAGTGGGTGTGAGGTGTCACCTGGGCTGGGACAAGGAACAAAACAGCTTTGGAAAAGCAATTCTTTACCACAGGGAAAGCCAGAATTAAGTATGTATTTTCTTAATCTGTAACACTGCAAATGTTATGTTTTGTGAAGGAGCTTGTCAGCATCAGGGTTCTGTGAAAGAATCACTTTTGAAGGTCATAGAGTGCAACAGGATGGTTGTGTTGCCAGACTTCAGAGATTGAAGTCAAAAGGTCTTACTTTGACTCCCATCTCTGCACTTGGTATCCTAGGTGTTTGAGAGCATGTCTTAGGAACTGTTAGTACAGTGATAGAGGTAATACTGGAGATACTTTGCTCTTAGGTGCTGACTGTGCAGGGAACAACTTAGCATCTTCTGTAATTAGAAATCATAACTAGTTCGCATTACATACAGATCAGACACAAAGGGGAAGTAAGTCATGAGGAGTACCAAGGTCTTTAAAGTCACTTGGGGCTGGTGGCTCTAAAGCAGCTGATGCGATGCAGTGAGGTTTTCTGTGCTTGCAGAGAGGTGAACCATGGCAGAAAGTTTTGACATGTGCTGTAATGATAGTTTTGGGGTTTTTTTGTTTGTTTACAGGGTTTTTTCAGAAGAAGCATTCAGCAAAACATCCAGTATAAGAAGTGCTTGAAGAATAACAACTGCTCTATAATGAGAATGAATAGGAACAGATGCCAGCAGTGTCGTTTCAAAAAATGCCTGTCTGTTGGGATGTCAAGAGATGGTACGTTCCTGTGCTGAGCCGGGGTCCTCTGAGAGGGAATCTGCTGCCCACCTCAAAACTGATTGCTGAGGGTCTTAATGGCAGATAATGCAGCCATGCCCTATTGTCAAGGACAGGTTCCCTGTCCAAGAGCATTTAGATCAGCTTGCCTTCTTGCTCCATGAGTGTCCTGGACTGGTAAGGTGACACTGCAGGCAGCTGCAGAACTGTCCTTCCTCCTGTGGAGACTGGTGCAGTGGGACATGCTGCAGTGGCCTGCTAGGAGGATGGTTGTAACAAGTGTCTCAATTTTAGTTTAATGAGCTAAGACTTATAGCTGTATCCTGCCTGAATCTGAACAAGACTCATATTTTTCTTTTTTTTTCTCTGTTTTCTTTTGTTACTACTGTTTTTTCAATAAAAGGGAATTCTGCCCAAGCTGATAGCCTTAGAGTAGACACCACAGAGCCTAAAGAGTTAGGTTTGGGTGCATAGGACAAGCATGTATCTGCTCCTTTTTTTTTCCTTTCTTTTCTTAGAGGGAGAGGAAAGGGGAGGAGGAAATGGTAATGTTGAGCTGTGTCTCTGACGACCTTGCTGGCTGTCCACTCCGTGAGACATTTTAATATGTAATGCTGAAAGTGTAGTTCATTTGTCTGCTACAACTTGCTGTCACAAACCAGAACTCTTCCTTCTGTTTCACTTTTTAATTTTCTCTGGGTGTTTATTTCACAAGAGCTAGGAATCTCAGGCTGTTAACAATTTAGTGGGTGGAGCGTTAGAACTTATTTTAAATAATTGTTCCGAGTTCTTGTCGTGCATAGGAGTTATTTCATCCCCTAGGCGCTTGTTTGCGCATAAGGTTGCACCTGCTTTAATGAAAGAGACTTAGTTACATTAATGATGGACTACTGCTTGAACATAATTACATCAGTCGAAACTGGTTATAAGCCCTTGTGTGGCTGTGGTTGGACAGGGTGGTAGAGGCAGTTGTAGATTCCGTAGGACAGGGTCAAAAGTGCTGCAGCCACAATGATGCCCATCCCCTTGCCAGCAGAAAATGTCCTTGTCAAGGCAAAGTTAACAAGAAGATTTGCCAAGGTAAGCTTTGTTCAGCATTGATTCTCTTGTTTTGGTAAGTTGCATAATTGGTCCATGAGGACCTGTCTTATAGGACTTTTATGCAAAGACAATATGAACTGTGTTTACATCCAGCTAATTGTCAGCTCACAAAATTGTGCTGATTTAATAGATGCAATCTTAAAGCCCGATGCTTCATCAATTAACACAAGTGTGTGTGTACTTCATAGCCAGGTTTGAGGCAAAAAGGGAAGAGGCTTTAGAGACTGTGTGCTTTAGAGCTGCCTTCTCTTTGTGGGCAAACAGCGTACATTCGTACCTCATGCCAGTCCTATGCCTCATAAGTTTGTGACTTCACTGGTATTACCCCTGCTGTAGTACTGATGAGAGCAGTTAAAATCTTCCTTTCAAAGGCAACATTTGTGGTTGGGGTGTGTATTTTGTGTGTGCATGCTTACACTTTCACGACTAAATTTTTTTTTCTTTTTTTTTTTTTGCTTTCCACCACTATCCATTTCTCTGCCCTGGTAGCTGTTCGATTTGGCCGTATTCCCAAACGTGAAAAACAGAGGATGCTGATTGAAATGCAGAGTGCCATGAAAACCATGATGAACAGTCAGTTCAGCAGTCACTTGCCCAATGAAGCATTACCAGAACATCAAGACCAAGCACCTCAAGAAGATCTTTCCTCCAAGCCGAAGCAAGAGCGGGAAACCATCAAAAGCCCTTCTCCCCCCCCTAGTGCTGACATGGCTAAGGAGGAAGTGATTGGTATGGTCACTAGGGCCCACAAAGACACTTTCATGTACAACCAAGAACAGTCTCAAAACCCAGCAGAGATGATGCAGCCCCAGAGTGGGGAGAGAGTGTCAAAGAACACCGAGCAGTACATCTTGAGCAGTGAGCACTGTGTTGGTGGCCTTGGTGGCCCTCAGTACCCTGAAAGGGATCAGCACCTTGGTGGACAGTACAAAGGGAGAAGCACTATGCATTATCCAAGCGGGCACGCCGTGTGCTTCACAAATGGCCACTGCATGAACTTCACCAGTGGTTACACTCAGCGAATGTGTGAGAGGATCCCAGAGGACGGCTTTTCTCCAAACAAGAATACCACTTACTCTTGCAGCACTGGAGGAAGAATGCATCTGGTATATTGATATCAATTGTTTGATTTGATTTAGTGAAAGGCTTAGTGGTGGGTGTGATCCAGCTGTGCCTTGGTGGTCAGTGATGCTGCAGGCAGTCGGCGCAGCTGCTGAAACTTAAAATGTTGACACAAGTTTGATACTGCATTTTGTGATGAAAGACAAAAATGGCTCAAGGTGTGAAGGATTTGAAATCATATAAGTGATGGAGTTTCTTGGCTTGCTTTTTAGCTAACTGAAAGTAGAATAACATCAAAGAGTATTGGTTGAAAAAAACTCATGGGTTTTTTATGTGACTTGACTTTAAAATGAAAGTAGGACTTTATAAACTCCCCTTTTCATTCAGTCCTTTTGAAGACTTCACTTTCAAGTAATCTGTATAGTCAGATGTACTGTATTCTCGTTAAGGATATTCAGAGCAAATTCCTGGCGACAAACCCCAGGGCTAGGATTTTAAACCAGCCTACAGGCCTTGCTAGTATGTTCTAAAATCTCTGTTGCAGGTGTTGGGGTTTTTTGGTGTTGGGGTTTCTTTTGTTTGTTTTGTTTTAATGGGGCCCACAGGCTATGCATCCTTTTCACCTCAGAACATCTTCAGATCTGAACAGAGGCAGGAGGAAGATGCACAGCTAAACCATTTGACAGAAGTTCAGAGTCTTTTCTGTAGCACCTAACTTAAGTGAGGCTCTGGACACATTTCTGGGTACCTTAGATGACTTTGCTAGAGCATTTTGTCACTGAATTCTTAACAAGGATGCTTCTTGGTTTTTTGCATATGGTTGTTGGTTTGGGTTTGATTTTTTTTTTTTGGCCTTTCCCTAACAGGTCCCTCTCATTTGCCTTGTACCTGCTGTTTCTCTGCCATTCAGGCAACCAGTTCTGTAAGCCCCTTAAAATAGATTGTCCTTCTCTTTATCACTGGAGCTGCCTGGGATGAGAGAACATAACATCCTCATTCTCATCCTGTGCTCCTGGTGTGAAGTGCAAGCCCCTGACCTTTCTGAAGTACTTGAGCTGCCGGTCTTTTTCTTCCTCCTACTTTGTAAAGATCCTTCACAGGTCTCCAACAGTCTCCACACTGAAGGTGTTCATTTTGATGCTGTATTTCCATGGGGGGCTTTTGTTGGTTTGGTTTTTTTTTTTAACCCTTCTTTGTCTACTGTACATATAGACCATGCCATCCCTAGCAGGGTCTGACCTTAATTGCAAACTCCAGGCACTACAACATGGCAAATAATAATTCCCAGCCTTTCTTCCTTGCAGGGAAAGTATGTGGCGTCACTACATCGGCATTCTTGGCACTCCTGAGAAGCAGAGGTTAAACCTGTCAGTATGGGCGGGCAGGGAGTGGCACTGCCTTGCAGAGGTTCAACCAGTCTGTTTGACCTGTGCACAGCAGCTGCAGGGAGGACTTACACAGTCAACGATGAGGAGACAAAACCGAATCCAGCAGAGCACTGCAGCTCCCCCTCCCTGCCCTACATCCCAATATGAATGAGGGTTTTGTCCAAGAACTCAATGAGTTCAGGATCTGACCAAAATTAGTCAGTAGCAATAAGGGCAAGTAATTAAGCTCTGAACCCGTATGGAGACAGATGTTCAGGGCTTTGGTAGTTCTTACTGAATACCCCTGTAACCAGAAGAGCAGAACAGGTCGTTCCTGAAGAGGTTCCTCTGAAGGGAGCTGACTGTACAGGCTGACAGCCGCTTCCATAGGAAGCCTGTCAGAGTTCGGGGAGTGCCTGGATGGCACTCTTAGTCATATGGTTTAGTTTTAGGTGATTCTCCAAGGAGCGGGGAGTTGGGCTCAATCCTTATGGGTTTCTTCTAACTTGAGATGCTGTGACTCTTGGGCAGAGGTCTGTCAAGAGACCATAGACACAACGCACAGGGTGTGGAAGTGGTAGTTTCCCCTTGGGACTGAGTGCCTGTGGGTAAGGGTAAACTGTTGCAGAATGAGAGGTTAAGGTGATTTTTGTGTCCAATGCGGAGCAGGGTGCTGAACGGGAGAGTACTGTATTTTTAACAGTTCCTGTGTGAACCATTGCAGTATCATGGGCAGAGCAGTGGCTGTCATCTGCTGTCCTTCTGGTTGTGTGCCTAGACCTTTCCTTTTGCCAAAATATATTCTTGTAATCTTAGGACCTCCCATGCCAAGAATTGCTAGGCAATTACCATATTAAAGATGCCCTGCAAAAACAGCACAGCTCTGAGGAATTGCTAATCTATTTCACTGTTTTCTCTTTTGTTTTGCTGACATTATGTAGGATTACATACACCATTTAGTATACTTGTGAGAAATACTTAAAAGGAATTTTTGTCCTTGATGATGACAGGTGAAATGAATATTAAAAGATTTAAACTTCATTAAAAGATGTAAATTTTAGAAACTAGAACTGCAAATATCTCTGAGCTTCTGATTAGGTCTTGCAAAGGGAATATATTGGCAGTCAGCCTTGACTGATACGTCTGATCTCATTGTAATGGATTCAGACTTGCCAACAAAAAAATTGCTGTATGTTTGTATAAAAGGAAGAGCATTTTATCATCTTGTGACTGGGAAGTGTTTGAATACCACTTCCTTGGTGATCCTCCTTCAGTGATACACATAGAAGAAAACTTGGAGAAGAAGGTTATCCTTGTGATGGAGGTGTAAATCTGTGACTCAGGAAACCAAGGCTTGCTTTCTTGCTCTGGTGTTGACACCTTTGTCACCTTGACTGAAGCAGTTTAGTTGCCTGCAAAACAAGAAAGATAGGAGAATGAATGCAGTAGTGACTGTGAGATTACAAGTGATGGATTGTGAAATCACAATTTACTGTGAAATTGCAGGGATAATACAAGTAAGAGAAATCCAGATGTCAGACCAGATCAGTTGAGATCAGGGAAGAATAGCATAACCTTGATTCTCTCAAGTCTTTTGCAGTAAACAGTGTTGTAGTTTCCAAAGTTAACAAATTTATAAACAGATTGCTAACAATCCCATGGATTTTTTGTTCTTTGTTTGTTCTAAAGGAAGGGGAAGAAATCCAGTTCCTTTGGGAATTGACTGAGGAATACTAATTTTTTTTTCTCTATGTGTCATTATTACAAAGTTTTTTTGAACAGTAAACCTGTTTCTTTTAAGTATTTGTCAGTATTTGGAATGATATCTTTAAAAATTGTTTTGTGTCTGTTCTGTAAACATCAGGTCTGCCCAATGAGTAAGACTCCCCATGTGGACCCAAACAAGTCTGGCCATGAAGTGTGGGAAGAGTTTTCTCTGAGTTTTACCCCTGCAGTGAAGGAAGTGGTGGAGTTTGCCAAGCGCATCCCAGGTTTCCGAGATCTCTCCCAGCATGACCAGGTCAATCTTCTGAAGGCTGGGACCTTTGAGGTGAGACCACTGTGTGTATATTGCGAGCCTGACAAGCTGTGCGTCAGTCTGACCCTGTAAGAATGGAACCAAATAGGACTGGGTTACATCAGGCAAAACCAGCTTGTTTGTGGATGCTCTGAGCTTTCTTTGAGGTGATGGTGTCCAAGGGATCTGTTTGGTCAGACCTTGGTGAGCTGTCCCTCTTCCAACCACCTCAAAACTGCTTAGCTCTTACCCTTTTCTTTACCCTGGGTATTAATAAATGGATAATTAAGGGTTTCTAGCTACCTTTGCTTACTCTGGGGAAGTGTACAGCATCTGGAAGGACGGATAGGTTAGAAAGCTGTCAATTGACTTACAAGTTTTGTCGAGGAATGTATTTACTGCTCTGTGTGTTCTTCCTTGTGCCACTCTGTTTCCTACCAAAGCCAGAATATACATCTTGACTGGTCACCACTAGCCTTTGGTGGCAGCTGGGGGTGTCTGAAGCTTCCATGTCCAATGCAGTAACAATGGTAACTAGCTGTACTGCTGCAGCTCTGTAGGTACTTGTGCCAGCTGCAGCCTGACTTACTCTAGACTAATCCCACTAGGTCCTCGTGGTTAATTGCATCCACTTGTGGTCATGACGTATATGTGAATTAGTGGTATTAATTTGGAAATGATACCACAGAGCTTCATGCTGTTTTATAATTAGTGACCTTCACTAGATGACCTTTACTTCATGTTTTAGTTGCCCTTCCAGACCCTTGTGTCTGTTGGAGACCAGACACAGTTTATAAATATTCAAAGGTGAAATTTGAATAGAAAGGGCCAGAGGAGCCAAAGCCACAAGTATTTGATGTTACTCTGCTTTCCTGAGCAGCGTAGCATTGGTGATGCCTTTGCTCTTGTTTACATGATTTATTCTTTCAAAGAGAGATGCTGGATTTTGTATTTGCCTGAAATGAAGACATTTCTCATGTGATGTGTTGGGTCTTCTGTCCGCATTTATACAGCCCAGTTCTAAAATGGATAATTATTGAGTTGGAAGGTACAAGTTAAGTATGGAAGACCTGGTGCCTGGAATGTGTTAGTTTCTTTGTTTCTTTCATTTTGCTGTCATGCATTTTTTTTTTGTTGTACTTATTCTTGACCTTTTAATATTCATCTACAACTCCTGTAGCAAAGGGGCTGTATTTTCACTTCTTCAGCTACAGTCTCTTACACTGCTTTCACATTACACAAAAATGTTGGTTCCTTCCTCTGCAAAGTGGTGCACTGTCTAGCACCCTCAAGGAGGGTGGAAAATTTGGTTTGAACCGTTCCTATAACATAAAGCCAAACCTTCATGTTTCGCAAGTAAAGTGTTTTGTCTTCGCCTCACTTCACCTCAAGCTTTTCTCAGGCCTCACTCATATGCCTTTTTGCCAGTTACAAGCACTGCTGATAAGGAGGTTTCTATATCCAGGGGAATTAATAATAGTGTACGGCTGCATGCTTCTTACTATTCACTTATTTATAAGAAACATTAGTGATTCCTGTTAGTGAGCTGGTACTTGCAGTTAAAGGCCTATGTGGCATCTTAGCAACAGAAAAAAAACAAACCAAAATTGCAGAACAGTGGGAAAAAGTCCACAACAGGATTAATGAAACCACTGTGATAGAGGTAAAAGCATCTTGAAAGCCTGGTGCATCCAAGGTCATTTCTGTCTTCTGGGTAACTGAAGTAGGGTATTCCAATGTGTGCATGTTAATAGGAGAACCTGAGTAAAAGTGATGCCTCCAAGCCTGGTGTGGCTGGCTTGGCACTGTGCTTCTTAGCAGTTCGTATCCAAGGAGTGACTGTTCCTTTGAGGGTAAGAGGACACATGGAGACAATGTTGGTGCAGAAGCTGCACAACTATACCTATTCACACACGTGTAAGCTAAAAAAGTCTCTTAGAACTGAAAGTACTGGGGAGCTCAGTATATCGTGGTGGCTTCTATGAGAGCCAGCTCAGAAACAGCAGTGACCCTAAAATAAGGAACATGACTGGTTTTGAGTGGGTCCTCCTCCACCTCCCCTACAAATGTACTTGATGGTAGAACTAACAAGGCCCTTGGATCCATTGGAGTAGTGACTCAGTTTGACTACAGGTGATAGGGAAATGATCAAGCAACCTCCAGGTGTGGAGGTTTTTATGAGCTTGTGTTGCTGTGGTCAGGTGATAGGATTGATCAAGTGTATCCTCAGCATGCACAAATAGGAGTCTGGGTTGAAGTGAAATGGGATGAATCAATCCTGTGCTGTGCCATAGTCCAAACTGTTCTTTCTTGTGTTAGAATGGTGACATTGAAATCTATAGGTCAGGTCTTTGCCTTCATATAAGTCAGCACAACTTTATGGCCTTCAATTTTGAATACCAGCTTTAATCCTGCTTGCTCATTATTTAAGGATCATGTTTCTAAAGCCCAGTTCTATAGGGCAAATACTGTTTTGAACTGAAAGGTTGTTGGATAGCTGGTGGGTCTGTGCTATATCAAAAGTTCAGCTTTGTCTGCTTGCCCTCTGTCTGTTTTTGTTGTATTCTGATGGTTTCTGCATCTAAGTTTCTGCACTCTGTAGTTAATGTCACCAAAAGACATATAGCTTAGCTGACAAAGGTGAAGAGTACATAGTGTTCATGTGTCCATCAAGGTTGCTGCATGTTGTTTGGCTGTTAAAATTTAGAAGCAGATCATGTAATGTACATAAAGAGTGGTTGAATTCTCAAACATTTTCATTTGTTTTGAACACTTTTTTTTAAGCTTGTCAAAGGCACTAGCCTTTGAAAACCTGGTTCTTCTCTCACAGGTAGTAAACATTGAAATTAATGCAGTTATTAGGGTGCATGAGAAGAGACAACTGTCACACTAAGAGATTACAGCGAGTCTGAAGTTCTAACCAATGCCAGTTAGTGCATTTTCTTCAAATAAGAGGGCTGTTCTATGTAACTTAAACCTTGAAAATGTAAATGAGGTTGTTGAACATGAGCAAATGAAACTTTACAAGCCATTCCAGAGGGAAACATTTCACAGTACAAGAGAAACCACAAGAGAAATTTCAGCCCAAAGGGGTAAGTTTAGCACACGTCAACTGCTCCAGCCCAGATGCTTCTACCAAAGGGGTATTCCCAGCTGCTACAGACCAGGTGCCATCTCAGGCTGTGCTTCCCTAGCCTTTTGAAAGCTCTACATGTGGCTCCTTTCTACCAGAGCTCATTAACATTCCTGTGGGTACAGTGATGTGGCATGGTACTTTCCCAAAGAACGCCTAGGGGGCCCGATCATCAGGTGGTGTAAATCAGCATTGTTTCCATGGAGCTGCTCCAGTTTACGCCAAATGAGAATCTGGTTCAGCACCTTCATTTTGCTCCTCATAAGTATGGCCAAGAAGACATTTCTTTTAATGCTGTGTGTGCCTTTGGCTGTTGTGTGGCTTAAGCAAGTTGTCCTACTGGCATAGTTATGAATGACATGGTCTGTGTGGCTCAGGCTGTCTGAGGCTTAAATTTTAATTTTCCTGCCTTTCATGTGCTGTAGCCCCTCTCCTGCATCCACTCGCTAATTTTGTCACTTGTTTGTTTCTCTCAGATTACTGGGCCAGAGCTTGCACTGTGTTTTGCAGCTCAGTAGCATGCTAACAATTTCTGTATAGAACGCTTCTAGAGCAGTTAATGAGACAGTTTGAATGATATTAAAAGGTTTAATTTTTTCTTTGGCTTCTCTAAAAATGCACCTACATTTATCTGGCTTTGTTGTTCTTTTTTTTTTTTCTTTGACCAGGTTTTAATGGTACGATTTGCATCTTTATTTGATGCAAAGGAACGTACTGTCACCTTCCTGAGTGGCAAGAAGTACAGTGTGGATGACTTGCATTCAATGGGAGCTGGTGATCTGCTCAACTCAATGTTTGAATTTAGTGAGAAACTAAATGCCCTGCAACTTAGTGATGAGGAAATGAGTTTGTTTACAGCGGTTGTCCTGGTATCTGCTGGTAAGGAGAGAAAGTTAACTTGCACCTTTTTCAAAAATTGAATGTGGCTGTCTATTAGTAAAGTTGTCTGTAAAATGTGTACCCTGTTATTTCATGTCTAAGTGCAGTTGAATAGGTTTTAAGCCACTAGCAGCCTCTAAGGTACTTTTTTACATACCTAGTCTTTCTAATACTGCCTTTTAAAAAGAAGTGACAATGGGCTTATGTTTTCCTACTGCTATCTACATAATGCAAAAACACATCTCATAGCTGCCCCACGACGGTTTAGATGCCATTTGTCTGACTCCTCTGAAGTTTCACAGGACAGGATCACTGAAATTACTCCTGACTTGCACAGCATATGTCTTTGGATAAGGTGGTATTTTTGCTTCCAAGTATTGTCATTTAAGTCTGTTGCGTATTTTGCTTAAGCCTAAATCCAACAGTTTGATCTCTGCCTATGTCAGCAAGAAAGCCCTGTCATCTGCACCGTGACTTCTTACCACTAAAGGCCTGCCAATCCACTAACATCTTCACCGGCCTCCTATCTTGTTTCAGTCCCTGGATATACAGAACACCCTGGCCCAGATTCAAAGAAGGATTAAGCACCTACTTCTGTAGTATTATCCCAAGCCTCAAATTAGGCACATTAGCTCTGCATATAATGCCTGGCATACAAGATGCAGAGTCCCTGCTTGCTGGGTAAGAAGCTCTCTAGAGGTAGGTAGCAGGAATGCTCGCAGTGCCCACTTAGACCATGAGCCAGCAGTTGGGGAGCACTCAACTCCCTGAACGAGTGCATCCCTTTCACATGAGTGATTTAGACCCGGGTCTTATCAGGGAGGGGCACCCAGGCATGGTGCTGTAGGCAGGTGAAATCTCAGTAAACAAGGTAGGACAGTTCAGTCTAATAGCTTTGTGCATGGCCGAACTGAAATGTCACAGCACAGGACGGGGCAGCTGTCACCTCTTCAGTTTGTAAGCTGTGATAATGAGCAGAGGGTGGCACAGAGTTACCAAGCTTCAAGAGCCAGAACAAATGGCAGTGTGAAGGAAGCATGGCACTCTAATCTGTTAATGAAAATGTTCATGTAGCAGAGAGAAACCTGGGGTCTTAGTTGCTTTTCCAAACTCTACAAATTCTTGACACAAACTGGAGGCAACTTTTAAAATAAGGACTGACAACCAGGTCTGTTCTCTTCTTGTGCGCTGTTAACTAGGCTTACAGCCACTCTTCTTGCTTGCTCAGCTCCTGGGTCCTAGAATATCTCATTCTCTGTGCCACCTGTTTGCAGTGTAAGTGGCTGTATCTGTTCTGTTAACTATGCTTCTAGCACAGAGCCAGCTCTCTCAGCCTTTTAAGCACTGTGCTGACTGCTGGCTCCCAGTAGGGATTAGCTTAGGGATGACATGTAACATGTACAGTATGCAATGTCAGAGCCATGCAACAGGAGAAAAAGAGAAGGTGTTTGGTATTCAGGCTTCTTGCAGCTGCTGGGGACTTCTCAGATCATAGCTTAGACATTATTGCTACCTATCTTAGCTACCTTGAGATCTGATCTGCAGTCTGATCACAGCCTTCCTGGATATCTTCACTAAACTTTATAGGGTTTTATAAAGTAGAACTTTATTAGTCAATGTTGGGGCCATATTCCAGACACAAGACTAACCCTGATGATCACTGTGAGTTCAAAAATTTTCAGAGCAACTTCATTCTGTAGCTTGTGACTAGATTGAAATGCTGCAGTCGTTACTTTGCAGAAGTAAGTGAGCAAGCTTCGTGCTTGAGCAGGTACTGAAGGACAGAAGTGTCCCCAGCAGAGTTCCTGGGAAAGATGCTTACAGTGTGAGGGATTGGAGGAAAAGGAGCCTGTAGAACCGAAGGATTGTGGGCATGCATTGATTAAACAGATCTTGAAAGACAGATCCGTGCACCCCACTCCTCAAGGAGCAGTGTAACCCAAGGAGTCATTTCCTATAAGGGGAGGTGGAGCTCCACTAGAGATGGAAGAAGAGTTGAAGAACAGGGTCAGAGAGAATGACATGGAGATGCAGACAAAGGCAGAAAATGCCATAAATGTAAGAACAGAAGGTGGAAGAAAAGGGAAGTTAAGACTTCTTCACCTCAGAATGCAAGTTACTCAAGAGAAGATTGAAAGTAAGGTAGTAGTGAAGATTTACATCAGTTCCAGAAGCAGAAAGGAGTGTGACTGTTGAATGCTGATTAAGTGATCCAGATGATGAAGTACCATGCTGCACTAATAATAAATCTTTCTAGAGACCTTCAGTTGACTAAATTCAGAAAAAAACCAAAACCACCAATGGAAGAAAGAGTTAAGTCTAAATACCACTGGTGGGGAGAATGCTTGTCAAAAACATCCCCACATAACACTAGAGGAATAACCACTCTTACGAGGGATATTTAGAAAATGCAGAAGCAGGGATAGTAGCAAGGACTGCGTGTAACTCTGTACCATCCTCTCCTTTTCATGACATATGGCAAAGAAAGAAAAAGCAGTATCATGCTTGGGTGGTGCTGAGGAATTACATTGGTGCCATTCCAAAATTAAAATAATTCTTCACCTCTGGCTTCAGTTAGCTGGATGTGTTGAAGGTGGAGGGAAGATAGCAAGGTGGATCATGGGCACTGAAAGAGGAAAAAGCAAGGTGGAAACAAAGCTGAAAGAATGTGGTTCGTGCAGGTCTAGAGACCAGATAATCCCTTAACTAGGGGTCATGCATTGTGGTAGAAGAATATAAAGTACACACCCTCTCTTATTCTCTCTTACTGGCATAATACTAACAAAATCTTCTGCTGGCCACTGGGAGCAACTGGAAGTAGACTGAGAAGAAGAAAGACTTGGACTAATTGAAGAGAGGAGGCTACAGTAACTCACCTGAGGCAGTCAGGAAAGGCTGGGCTGCATTCTTCCACCTTCAGAGGCAAGGCAGTACCATTGTCACTGTCTGAGCTCTTGAGGAACTTCATCGGGCATGTTCTGTGCAAGTGTCATCATACCTGCTCAGAATAGAGCAAAGCTTTTGCAGAGCAGGGGAAAAGCAGGATAGATGACTTAATAAATAAAGGCAGAGAGACATCTCTTCATTCATGTTCTCTTCGACAGCAGCTGTCAAATCTTCACAGAGCAGTGGAATGTGTGCTAATAAAAATTGTTTAATAGTAATTGGAGCTCTTACTTGTAGAAGATTCTGGAACAATCTTCCTAAAGGAACAAAACACATATAATTTTTTCAAGATGCATCCCTAAGTGGATTATATAATAATTTTTCCTATAGCAATAGAAAACTGCACTGAATAGTCCAAGAGGACTTCCTAGACTGTTCACCTGAGCAATCTGATTGGACTGACACTGACAGCATAAGGAAGGGATTCCCACACTGACTGTACGATCTGACTCAGTGTTACTCCAGAAAGCTGTTGTCATTCCATGTCCCAGTTCTGCAAAGTGCTTAAGTACATGTACACATCAAAGCACATTTCTGTTTGTGCCAGTCACTCGGGTATGTGTGTGCCCTGCTGAATTTATATAGCGTTTAAGAAAAGAGGCTACAGCTTGGAAAAAGCCAGCTACTGTGCATGGTTATGAGGTGAGATGTTTTACTTAAAAATTCATCCTTTTAAGCTGCTTACTTAGGTTCCCCTTAAGGATACCAGGTGTGTTCTTAAATAACAGGTCTCTTGAAAGAGATGCTGCAGGCATGGTGGGGAGTGCAGTATGTGAGAGCATAATGAGAATGTCTTGATGTTGACATTCTTTTCCTCAGCTTGGAACTTTTGGGTGCATCATGTTTCGTTTTGTAAGTGCTTCAGAACACGCTCAGAAATAGTGCCCAGTCATACCAAGGCTTGTACTGGCTTTGCCCCTGAGGATCCCATTGTGCAGATACAAATGTGGCTTGTTCTGAGTGGGATTTCCTCGTCAACCCTTCAGTTTAAATTTGGGGTTCTATATCTAGCCTTAAGAAATGTTTGAAATTTTTACTTTCATGTGCCCTGTCTTTCTCCTTGTGTTGAAAGTTGTGATTCAGCAACATATTTAAGCGTTTCCTTCAATCTGTCCTTTTCTGGAAACATGGATGAGGGATCACTGAAATAGTGATTGAATGCTGCCAGTTTGGCATGAGCTTAGTACTTTGAAAAGTTAATGCTAAATAACATTTTCAGTATGTGGATTTGAAACTCCTGGCATAAGTACCTGATTTTTCTTGTGCTTGTTAATTTAGTAAGTGATTCTTGCCATGGCTTTGTGTTGCAAACTACATCTGTTCAGTTTCCCTCCCCCCCCTCCTGTTTTTTAATTTCTCTCTCTCCCTCTCACCCTGCCCTTTTGTTTAGATCGCTCCGGAATAGAAAATGTCAATTCTGTGGAGGCACTTCAGGAAACACTAATCCGTGCATTAAGGACCTTAATTATGAAAAATCACCCAAACGAAGCCTCTATTTTCACAAAACTTCTTTTGAAATTACCCGACTTGCGTTCCTTAAACAACATGCACTCTGAAGAACTGCTGGCCTTTAAAGTTCACCCATAGGCCTTTAGGTCTCATTTGTACTTGGACTTGCCTCGTGTTAAACTGTTTTGTGCTAAAATATGTATTTATACAGTTGTACCACTTGTTGGAGAGAGTTCACAGACTGTGAACTGTTGATAGCTGTCCCGTAACCATGCAATAAAGCTTTGGCAGGTGCTTTCAGCTGACGGCGGTGCAGCCTTTGGAGTCCTCCAAGGCATCCAGACCCAGCTGTGCCGCACTCCTGCAGAAGAGGTTGCGATGAGCCCAAGTAAATATGGACTCTTCTTTCATTTGGAAAAAAGAACCACCACTGCCCTCTCACGTAAACTGAATGCAAAGTAGCTGTGTATGTGCATATGGAGCATGGAATGGGGTGGGAACAATCCTGTGCTAATAGGAAAACGGACGAGCTGATTTAATTGGTCTTTCACTTATCTAATAGATGTATGTCTGTGTCTCTTGATAACTCACTCATGGTTTCACTATTGTTATTCCATTAAACCCGATGGAATGATTTCAGCCTGCACCAACTCTTCACTGAGCGTGTGTTCATGCCATGTGTATATAATATAAATAGTTAAGTAGTGAGTGTTTATGGCTATATAAAGTACAGAGTTGTGTGTATATATGTGTATGTATATAAATAGTTCTATACATAAAGTATACATATAATTTCTTCACAATATTTTAAACTGTGAAGGAATTTAAACTTAAAACAGAAGGTGATCTATGGAAAGAACCAAATAGATGCACTTTGCATATTGCTGAACTAATTATCTGAGCATTTTTTAGAAAACATCGAATTTGCATTAATATGCTGTGTTTGTTAATTTAAAAAAAAAAACCAACAACCAAGAGTGGCACTAAAGAGGCAGAGTCAGATTCAACTTCCAAAAGGGTTTTGTAGAGAATCTCAAGCAGAGATGGTTGGTTGTGGCACTAATGAGATTGATTGTCCATTGCCACTGAGGTTCTTGTGTTCTGACAAAGGTTAAATAAGCACCAGATGCTCTTCAAAAACTTCAGCACAGCCAGAAAGAAACTATCAGATGAATAACAACATCTATCAGAAAAAGAAAAAATGGGAAAAATGTATCCATGGTTGCGTTTGGGTGTATGTGTGTTCTGTGACTGTTTATTTCTTGCAATACATCATTTTGCTGCTTCATTGCTAAATGAGAACTGAAAACAGAAATGTGAGATTCCCCATGTCTTTTCACCATTTGGGCTTTGTGGTTCCCATGCCTATGCTTCTGGAGCTCTCCATTGGTGCGTGTGCATGTGCGTGTGTGTGATGTGCAGAGAAGGTGCACGGGATGGTCTGGATTTTTTTTTTCCTTAAAAAAACACCACAAAAACCAACCAAACAAATGGGACTTTTTTTGTTGTTTATGCCAGTAGCAAATTACAAAGCAGATCCTCAAGGCTTAAGATTTTGCCACTTTTCCATCTAGGAAAGCGGCTCTCTACGGAGTTTTTTCCATTTGTAGCAGGACCTGGCACCAGAAAAGAGAGATTAAAAGAAGTCAAAGCAGTTGTGTTAATTAGTTACATTTATGTTTTGCTAATGTGGGAAGAAGATGCTCCATCACCCTCCTGTTTAGTTAACTTGCCTTAGAGGTAGCCCTCTGGCTCTCTAGTGTTTGGTAACGCTACTCTTCGGAGGGAGTCTGCTCATGGTAGTCAAGGCCAGGACCCAGGAAGCCTCCAGCCTGCAGAGCTCCTGCCTGCACCACCCTGGGTTGAGGGGAGCCCTCCTGCCTGTGGTGGAGCTGGAGCAGAAGCAGACCTTTGCCTGCTGCTCAGCATCAGGATCTGGGGTGGGAAGAGGGGAGGCTTGCACGCTGCCGTGCTCCCGTCGCCTTTGGGCTGAGGATAAATTCCCCCTCAGACAGGAGTAGGGGGCTGAGAGCAGGGGAGGGCAAGAGCAGAATTTAGCTGTAGCCTTGGCTAGGGAGCAGAAGAGCCCACCCTTTCCCCTCCTCTACAGCTGCTGCAGGCAGAGCTGTCCTGCTCCAGGCTGCTTTAACCACTGGGTATTGGCCCCTTAATACATACGGTTTTGCTGCCCAAATGTGCTATTGGGGCATATTGTCCTAATTTCTGTTAACAGTTTGCATTCTACCAGTATTATTTGTTTGAGAGCTTCACTGAATTACGCATCGAACCATTCAGACTTCAGAGAGGACACAGTCACGTGGTTTTTATTATTTAGGAGCTGAAATGACTTTTTTGTAGACCCCATTTCGAACATGGAAAGTACAGTTAACCCTTGGTTGTTTTGGGAGGGAATAAGGCTTCTTACAGAGATTGCCACCCTACAGCTGTGTTTTGTTGTGTTTTATTTTTTTTTTTCTTAAAACTGTATTATTAAGCCTTTAGGAATGTATAACCAGGACTGAGTAATTACTGCTTATTAAATTTTTTTAGTTAGATTGACCATGTATGCCTATAGATAGATATTCTAACTTGTGCAATTTCATTTGAAATAATCTTCCTGTACATAATGGAAAAACTCACATAACAGAAAAAAAAGCCCCAAACAGATTGACTGAACAAAAAGCTGATTAAAGTATGGTTCAAAAGAGACCCATGTATTACAAACCCTAGCTGGACTCTTAGAAGAAAATCTAAACTCATTGTGTTAGCTGTGTATTGTGAGCTCTTCTTTTACTGTGTCACTGGTTATACACTTGTTAAATGCTGAGATAATAGACTTCATGCCAGGCATTTGAGTACTGTAGATTGGGTCATTGCTGAAAGATTAATGTACTGTACGACTTAAATGAAATTTTTATTCTTGATTTTATTCTTGATTTTGTTCTTGTTTTAAAAGATTAAATATGGGCATTATGTCAGCAAGCTAAACTTGTTTGTGTTTAGTTTAAACTAATGTGTTTTTCCTTTTAATTTTTTTCTCTGTACGAAATCTGGCGGGGGGGGAGCAGCATGCTGGGATGAACAAAGCAGAAGAGATTCTCTTTTGGGTGAGAACATCAGCTGCTCTAAGGTCATGGGGGCTTGTGCTGGGGCACAGTGGCAGGGAGAGCCCGCGTTTCCATCCCTATGTGCTACTGCTCTGGCTTCCCAGGTGGTTGGATGGGGTTTTCTGGTGCACTTCATTTGCTGCAACACGGGACTTTTTTGAGTGGGTCATTAAAATAGTTATTTTAAACGCCTCCTGTTAATTTGGGGAGTATAACTTTGTAACTGAGAAAAGGATACAGTAAAGGACAAAACAAAAAAAAGGGATACTGTTTGGTTAAGACAAGTCTATAGATTGTAAGAGAGGTAGAGAAAGAATAGGAAGGGCAAAGATCTGTTTGGTTTTTCCAGCTTGATTTCCTAGTTTGGAGTGTGCACTGTTTTAGGACATAGGAGAAGGTTCTCCAGGAAATGTTGTATCTGTTGGTATTTTTTGAAAAAGCGCACACAAAAAAAACCCCTTGAACAAAATTATGATTGCCAGCATTGGAAAAAGTAACAAAAGCACAAAAATGCTTTCTTTTTTTGTGGCATGTTTTCTCTGGTGCCATGTTTGCACATGGCTTTCCTTGTTGCCACAGAGTCTGAGCCCTTGTTAACAGTGCCACAAGGCACAGAGGTTCCAGGGCCTGGGAGGTCCTTGGGAAGAGCTCTTTTCAACTTTTGTTGGATTGCTCTGGATGGGCCACAAGTAATTCTTTCCTGTTTGACTGCAAGAGCCTTACCACAGCAGATGTGGGGGGGAGGCAGGAAAGACACTTCCCAGCAAAACCATGATTCTGCTACCCCCACTCTTCTACCCTCCCAGTCTGGCAAGATGCTCTGCGGATGGGAACATGAAGCTTTTGTGCTTGTTCATGGGAGAGTTGCTGGGCTCTGAGTCTGCAGTGCCAACCTGAGTGTGGATGTGCCCACAGCAGCAGCCCAGCCTGGCTCTGTCCTCACTCCACTGGGAAATGGTGAGTGTCACAAGGAAAACAGAGGTGTGAGTGTTGCTGTGTGAAAGCGTAAACTGATGAGGGTGTGGGCAGCCAGCACCTCCTGTTCTGGCTCGTGACCCAGGGCCTGTGCCGGGTGCGAGGGAATCGGCATTCGCAGCTCAACCGCAGAGCACTTTGATTACAGAAACAGTTCCTACAAGGAAGTAATTGGCACTTCCTCTTCTTTGATGACTACAGCGAGCAGCTGCGAGAACCTTCATCAGGGAATGCTGCCTTCTTTTTTCCTTTTAATTTTTTTTAGGTTTGGAATGGGAAGGGAGGAACATCCAGGTATGAGGAGAGCCTGGAGACACCCGCCGCTGGCAGCTGACTCAGCTGCAAGGGGCAGCTTGTCAAAAGCACTGTAGAGGTTGTTGCTGGACAGGAAAGTTGGTCAAGGACACAGACTCATAACCAGCAAGAGATGAGCTGAGCAGTGTTCGTAGAGGCTGAAAGGCTGCACATTCCTGGTTATTTGGAACAAACATGCCCATCCACACCAAAAAATCCTCCCTCTGTGCAAACACTGCTCTGCCACACCAGGTCCCTTCACAGAGCAGCTTATACCTGCTGTAAATGCACACCCTAGTTGTGTGTGAAGGCAGAGCTTGCACTGATAGGGAACTGAACTCTTCTGTTTCCTTCCTGGCCTGAATTCCCACGGCAGGCTGCGTTGTTATCCATGACGGCTGCTCCCTTGCATTGTGCTCTAGGACTGCCTTTGTCTCTGGCTGGAGAAGGACCCTCAGGGGGTTACTTGTAAAGTTACATGCTTAAAATTTGATGAGGGGGTTATCTTCTCAAAGGGCCCTTCTCTCTGCCCCTTCACCCACTCAGCCTAAGGAGATTGTGGCTCAAATTATTCCGTGCAACAGCATCAAGTGCTACTTGTGAGGTGGTACAAAGGCAGAAGAAAACAAGGACATGTTAAAAGCCCATCTGGCCCAGAAGTGCAGCTCAAAATGAAGCACATCTAGAGAGGCCTGCTGCTGGATTGCTGCTGTACAACAGCTCTTTTCCATGTATGATGCTCCATAGAGCATGCAGGCAGCTCTGGATTAGCTGCAGTGGTAATGCTGTATAAAATGAGGCTGACACTAATGCCCTGTTGTGTGCCACTTTGGCAGGTTCAGTCACCAGCTCACAGCTGAAGATTGTCTCTGACCTAGGCTGGAGACTGATTTGGGTCTTGTACAGTCCCAGAATATGGGAGGATCTCAACAAGAACTTTGATTATCCTTTGGTCACCTTCTGTCTGCTCATGCAGGAGCCTCAGGAAGCAACCCAGATCTATGCACACTGGGCATCCTGATCGCTTACTCCTCTTCTGCACAACACTCTGGAATAGATGGATAAATGGTCAACCTAACGTGCACCTGAGTGCCCCATGGCAGATGGTACAAATTATTAACAATTTAACAATGCTGCATTTCCATGATGTCTAAACTAGCAACTCTCAGGCTGGCTTGTGCTGCAGAGCTCAGTCAACGCTGCATGAAGGATTTTTTCTTTTCACCTTCTTATCCTTGCCCAGTAGGAACCTTTCCAGCCTTGTCTCATGCTGCTTAATGTGTGTGTGGCTTGGCAGCCCTATTTCCTACTGTGCAGTGTGCCTCTGCCCTCTGTGTGCCCATGCACAGGCTTCCCCTTGTTGATAGTTTGACACGGGGCCAAACTGACCCCCCCCACACACCTGCAGAGGAACATCTGTCCTGTTAGTGCCTTTGTAGGAGTATAAGCAGAACTGCCGAGTTAATGCGTCACAAAACTAATGCTGGTTCTGACACTTCACAAGGAGAGTTTAGTCATGATTTCCGTAATTCATGGAATTCATGGAAAGATGCCAGGTGGGAAAGGTCCTGAGGGTGTTGGTTGACAGCCATCTGAACATGAGCCAGCGTGTGCCCAGGTGGCCTCTGGCCTGTATCAGGAACAGTGTGGCTAGCAGGACCAGGGTAGTGATTGTCCCCCTGGACTCGGCACTGGTGAGGCCACACCTCGAGTGCTGTGTCTAGTTCTGGGCCCCTCACTACAAGAAAGACATTGAGGTGCTGGAGTGTGTCCAGGCAATAAAGCTGGTGAAGGGTCAGGAGCACAAGTTCTATGAAGAGCAGCTGAGGGAGCTGGGGTTGTTTAGCCTGGAGAAAAGGAGACTTGGGGTGGGGGGGTCTTATCACTCTCTGCAACCACCTGACAGGAGGGTGTAGCAAGGTGGAGATCAGTCTCTTCTCCCAAGTAACAAGTGACAGGACAAGAGGAAATGACCTCAAGTTGTGCCAAGGGAGGTTTGATTGGATATTAGGAAAATTTATTCACTGAAAGCATTGTCAAGCATTGGAATCTACTGCCCAGGGAAATCATGGAGTCACCATCCCTGAAAGTATTTAAAGGATGTGTGGATGTGGCACTTGGGGACATGGTTTAGAGGTGGATTTGGCAGTGTTGGACTGGATGATTTTGGAGGTCTTTTCCAACATAAATGATTCTTTGATTCTATGATTCTATAATTATTTACAGTCATTTGCCCTGTACCTCACAGAAGCACTGTGCTACAATGACGACGTATCAGGAAACCCAGTTCTGTCACTCAGAGGCTGCTTGCTTTTAATTTATGTGCACACAGCAAATCCTGAGATAAACCTGGCATAAAAGCACCATTTTTCATATAGGTGCTTCACCATAAGAGAAGTCCTTCCATTGTTTTCTGAGGCAAAGTGTTGTGTCACTTTTTAACTTCACTGTAAACAAAACTTTCTTGGTAGCTAAATTAATGTAAGCTCTGCACAGGGTTATTCTTGCACAGGACCTCGCTTGGGCATAGGTGGGCTGAATTAAAGCACTGGTGTGAATAGCTAGGAGGATCGCCTGCCAGCAATACCAGGAATTAACTCACACCTGCAGCCAAAATTCCTTGGCATAAATGAGCAGGCTGTGGGCTCAGCCTTTGCTGCTTTGTAGGGGTGTTTGCCTCCCCAGTCTGCCCCAGGCACCACAGCTTCTGAGCCATGCTCAGACTGAAAATCTGGCCCTGAAAAGCCTCCTAATGCACTGAAGCCAAGACAAGAGTGTGTCACGTTTGGGGGGTTGGAGGAATCAAGGAGACAACAAACATGGGATGGGTGGAGATAGTAAGGCTTGGTGACTATATTCACAGCTAGTAATTATTTTCAAATCATGGAGAAGTCCCTGTGTTTGCTCCTTCCCACCCGTCAGGTGTCTACAGGTCCATAACCAGGTCAGGACCTTTAAAAATAGTTCTGGGCCTGAAGAGCAAAGTGCTTGCAGGCTCTGATGTCCACACTGTGCTTGTCTGTGGTGTGGCTCTGCAGTTGTGGCTTGGCCTTCAAACACACTCAGCACAAACCCTAGATGGCTGCTGCAGTATTTGCTTTGCCTCTTCACCCATCTTAGCCCCCAAATGGCCAGAAACATTTATGACAGAGCTAAGTTTGCCTTAGTGCCACAACAGTTTCCTTGTTTAGTCCTAGCATTTCATTAGAAATAATATAAATAAAACTATAAGACCCTCAGAACTGGGACACAGCTTTGTGTGCCTACTCACGTATATCTGCAGACATGCATATGTACCCTTGCTGTCATGTAATTACTGGTTATAGAATCATAGAACCGTAGAATGATTTGGGTTGGAAGGGCAGAGACACATTCCACTAGACCAGGTTACTCAAAGGCCCATCCAGCCTGGCCTTGAACACTTCTAGGGATGGGTCATCCACAGCTTCCAGGGATGGGGCATCCTGTTCCAGTGCCTCACCACTCTTACAGTAAAGAATTTCGTGCTAATGTCTAACCTAAACCTTCCCTCTTTTGGTTTAAAGCCATTAACCCTTGTCCTATCACCACATGCCTTTGTAAAAAAATCCCTCTTCAGCTCTCTTGTAGGCCCCCTTTAGGTACTGTAAAGCTGCTGTAAGCTCTCCCTGGAGTCTTCTCCATCTCCAACCCTCTCAGCCTGTCTTCACAGGGGAGGTGCTCCAGCTGTCTTACCACCTTTGTGCCCCTCCTCTGGACTCACTCCAACAGGTCCATGTCTTTCTTATTTTGGGAGACCCAGACCTGAGTACTCTAAATGCGGTCTCATCAGTGCAGAGTAGAGGGTCAGAGAACCACCTCCCTGGACCTGTTGGCCATGCTGCTTTTGACACAGCCCTGATGCAATGACTGCCTCTTGGCTTACAAACTGGCATGATTTTGGCTCAGTTGCTAGTTCAGCCCGGTGACCCAACCACAGCGCTCTGCACTGTACAAAGCACCTGATGTCTACCAGCTGCTGAGGTTTCCACAGAGGAGAGAGCAGGTCCAGCCTCCTCCTGCTGGGTGAGGCCGTATTTCCGTGTGCACTCGTGCATGCTCAGGCTCGACACTCACGTGGCTGGCCCAGGGACAGGAAGGTGCCCTCAGTCTGGAGCGTGATCCCTTGGGAGTGTGCATCCCTGGGGAGCGTGCATCCCTCGGGAGCGTGCATCCCTTGGGAGTGTGCATCTCCACCCCAGGCAGCAGCGCCAGCGCCTCAGAGCCTGTGGTGCTGCTCTGCCTGGCCAGCCTGGCGGTGGAAAGACCTGACTGAGTGTGACTGCATGGCTGTGGGTCACATTCCTGGTGTTATTGCAGCTATGGCTTAAAATGACAAAGTGGTGTAGTAAAGGCAAGGCCTGGAGAGGAACAGCTGGAGTTAGTCTCTAGTCTGTCCTTTACTCACTATGTTCTCTTGGACGTGTCATGTTCTCTCACTCTGCCTGAGCTTCTCTGGCTGCATAGCACAGTGCTTACCATGTGTGAATACCGTGGCCTTCCATTCCATAATGTTAGCTGACTCCTGGGACAGCCTTTATAGGAGCCTCTGTATCTCCCGAAGTGCTGAAGAGCTGCCACATACTAGCAAGGGATCTTCCTGCACTGGAACTTAAACATGCAGCTACCAGGGAAGGTTTTGTCTTCTTTGGAGTGTCTTAAAAGATACAAGAAAAAGCAAGACTCCAGTGGCTCAACTTGTTAATACAAGAGGACTTCATTGAAGTCTAAAAGGAGTGCCTTGAAGGAAAATTGTGCTTCTTATATATTAATAGAGTTTAATAACAATAAGAACAGTATTTAAAAAGGATTGCATAATGTTGTTAACTTTACCTTAAACCTGGTGTTACAGTTTCAAAAGAACCATATGGGTTCATACCTCCCTCAGATGAATTATGGACAGTATGTTTCCTTCACACTTCCTCTTGGTACAGGTATGACCACAGCCTCCCCTGTGCTGAGAATAGTTTTAACGTGAAGGTTTGTCTTAGTGTCTGGGTTCTAGCTTTGAATGGACAAATGTTTCCAACACAAGCACTTTAGAAAGACCTGTATATACAGAGCTGCCGGAGTGAACTCACACTTCAAACCACAGCTCAAGGTCTTTGTCATTTTGTTGCTACAGAAACCAAACCATTTGTGAGGACCTTGCTTTAGAGAGTGGTGACAAGGCAAGGACTTCAGCCCCCAAAAAGGCAGGTTAAGAGAGTATCATACTCCTCCTCTGTCCCGCTCACCTGTCCACTCAGCAGTATCCATCCTGCGTCTTCCCTAGAGACACAGGGCTGCAGCAGCTGACTATGCCACCTCGCTTCTGCATAAAGGCCAACAGCTCCCTCAAAATCCATCCTCATCAACCCCTTTAAACTGACCTGCCAGATGTTGTTCCACAGCAGCCAGAGATGAGGCCCCTGAACTGCTCCATTCATGCCTCCCTGCTGACCAAAAAATTGTAAGAATCACAGAATCACAGATTCATTAAGGTTGGAAAAGACGTCTAAGGTCATCAGATTCAACCGCTGATCTAACTCTGCCAGGTCCACCACTAGAACATGTTCCCAAGTGCCACATCTACAGTTTTGTGAACACATCCAGGGATGCTGATTCCACCACTCCCCTGGGCATTCTGTTCCAATGCCAGATCACACTTTCAGTAAAGAAATTTTTCCTAATATCCAATCTAAAGGTCTGCTTGTGCAACTTGGATTAACTTCCTCTTGTTCTTGGGAGAAGAGATCAACCTCCACCTGTTTACAACTTCCTTTCAGGTAGTTGTAGAGAGTGATAAGGTCCCCCTTGAGCCTCCTTTTCTCCAGTGAGGCTGCAAGAGGGGCTGTTCCCTCCATAAGTGACTGAATGACTGGACTCTGGCTAGCTCAGAGCAGTCTTTAACCAGAGAGCAAAATTTGTCGGTGTCTGCTGAAGCTCAAAGCCCAAAGCCTTGACAAAAAGAAAACAGCTGCTCAGTGTGGAATCAGCTACTGTGAAGGGAAAAATGCCGTCCCGCAGGAGGGCCACCTCCTCAGGCACAACCTGAGCATGCAGGAAAGAGCTCCTTTCCCAGACTGCCACCAGTGTAGACCCTTCCTCTGAGATTTTAGCTGGAAGTGTCAAAATGCAAGTTTGAAAGAGGAAACAACAAGCACTTGAAGGAGAGAGGGAAGCAAAAAATTCAGTGGATAAACAGCATTCCCTCTGCCCGGAAATGTACTCCAAAAACCTCCACTTCCTTACACACCATTTGCAGCAGCATCCTTTTATCTAGTCTTATCTAAGTACCTGGATATTAACCTGTGGCTAGAGACTGAGCTGCAGAGTCCTGCCTGGCTTTGTTTCTTCCCCTAAAAGGAGCTGTGTTATTCCTCAGTATTTCTGGAAGGGGGCACTCTGGCTCCAGGATTGCAGCCTAGCACGCTGCTCTCTTCTGCTGGTTGCTGCTCAGCCCGAAAGCTGTTAGGAAAAAATAAACAGTTTATATCCAGCTTTGAGACAGAGACATTAAAAAGAGAGGGATAAACTGCAGCTCTAGGGACAAAGATAATGTAGGAGTGAATTTATTGAAATGTCAGGGCAAATGGGAATGACATAACCAAATAATCAAAAGGGGGAAAGAAAAGAAAGTAACTGAGATGATAAAAAATTAAAATGGCAAACACAGCACGACAAGGAGCAATTACCCTGGGCTGGAAGCAAAGAAAATGTACAGCACAGAGATATACAGAGAGTAGTGGTAGAGCACAGCTCGAAATGAAAACAATAAAACAAAAATATAATTAAGAACAATTCAAGCCACCCAGATGCATTTGTAGTTCTGCTCGGGTGCCAGATTCAGTTAATAACTGCTTCCAGCTGCTCAGCAATGCACAGCCATCTCTCACTGCAGCCTCTGCCTCGGAGCTGGCACAGCATCAGCCCCGCAAACAGGCACTGCGCTCACGGCACAGGCCCCGGAACACGGCAAGGCAGCAGGAGGGAATTAAAGCATGGGAAGAGCCCTAAACCACTGCTGAGCATAACCAGGATGCAACGTAGTCTACTGAACTCCTCTTGGTGATGGGCACTTGGCGAGGGGAGGGGGAGGTGCTCAGCGTTAGAGCTGGTGTGTCAGAGTGGTGCCTCTGTAGGGCCTTTGCCTTCGCACGCTGTTCCTGCCCCACATCTCCCCTCTCGGCTACTGTTTCCTCTGAGAGAAAGATGAGGGCATGAGCCTTAAGAGCAAGCAGCCTGTTACAGAAGAGGGCTCAACATCAGCCTCTATGCTTCCTCTGGGGCCTGGAAATAATAATGCCAGATACGTTTAATTTTCCTCCTTTTTGGTTATAGACGTTCTTTTAGTCTGTGTATTAGGATTCACCTTTTTCTGATTTTCTTTTTTTTCTTCCCAGACAGGAGGCCTCACAACTGAACTTTCTCATGTTTTAACACAGAGGTTCCACCTGGCCAGCCACTGTGTGAGTGCACGCACGCGCCCGCACACCCGCCCCGTGTGTGCACATGCACATGCAAACATGGTACCAGCACCCAGGACTTGATCGGGACCATCAACTGCAGGCATGGACTTGCAGCACTAGCTTCTCCTAAGTTTCCCAGGGGATGAGTCTTGTAAGATGGAACAGTCCTCATATAATCAAATAACTCCCTTCTGAGAGGTAGCGCATGGAGACCGCCAGCAAAAGTGAGAACAAAACAAACACAGAGAAGAGGCACAAGGGGGAGCTGGAAAACATCTTTTTCCTCTCCATCCCCCTTTTTAATTAACATGAAGCTTAGCCTGCGATGCTCAAAATGGCCTGTGTTTGTTAATCACAGCTCATTTGGTTGTGTAGGAAGGTATAAACAGAGTTTCATGTGTGACTGATGGGAGCTGTGGGCCAGCCCCCTGGGTTATTTGCACTGCTCCCATGAATAGCAGCTCTTAATGTGTTTTTATGCCAGGCCTCAACTCCAGAGGATTCTGCTGGAGTCTGCTGTGGTTGGACTTTAGCTGACAGAAAGGAATCCAGCTGTCCTGTGCCTGTTCTCAAGTCCCATCTCCAGCAACATCTCCTGTCCTTGCCAGATGAGGTAACTATGTTTGCATTGTGTCTTCTACAGCTTGCTTTGTTCCTGCTCTGCCCACTTGCTGGTCAAAGAGCAGAGACCTCTGCTCTGATCTTCTAGCACCTCCAGCCATACATATCCTCTCCTTTCCTGAGACCCCTCCTCACCTGTAGTAGCCAGCTGGCAGGTGTGCAACCAGCCTCAGACTCCCTCCCACACCCACACCCTGCTGTGTCCTGCCTGCCTTGTCTGGTCGCCTTTTTTCGGTTCATGTTGCCTGACTCAGGGCTGTTGGAGCTCCCTCCCTCCCCCTGGCACTCGGCTGCTTGTTGTTGATCCTCTCCCCCTCCCACTCCTGAACGAACGTGTTCCCCTCCAGCCTCTCCCATCCCACCACCCCATGACACCAGCAAGGGCTGGAAACAAAGACAATTTGTGTTTGCACTGAGAGTCTGATTTGTGCCTGGGAAGCCCAATAGCAATCAATAGCATTTTATTAAAGGCAGAGTGATCTAGGAGGGGAAAAGAGTCAAGGGATGTTTTGCCATAAGTCCAAAAAAATGGTTACCAAGCACTGAACAGCATATGAGTGACAGCCCTGTAATGCCATTGATGCAGCTCTTTCAGCTACAGCTTTCAAGCTGTTTAAGCTGTCAACCATTTGAAGTATTTTGGTTTCTCTAGCTATTGACTCAACACCAGGCTACTGTACCAGAGATCTCAGAGATTATCTGTTCAGGTGGGAGGGCAAGAACCCAGTTCTGCTCCATTTAACTCATGCCAAGACAGCAGCTCTGAATGATGGCAGGCTTTTAGAGAAAGGTTGTAAGTGCATTTTCAGGACCAGTCTTGCATTTAAAATCTTCAGACTACATTGATCTTTTGCTGTGGGGAAACCCAGTTTATTTTCTTCCTTGTTTACGTATAATCCTGATTTAGCTTTGAGATGAACAGTAAGCACAGATAGGAAAGGCTGTCCTTCAGACACTCTGTGACTCCAATATTGCCTCTCGGGACTGATCTCCAGTTCAGAAATTACCTCCATGGCAAGATATCACATGCCATGTGATCACAGGGCTGTGCTGGTGCTGGTACTGCTGGATAACCACAGCCTTTTACTTCATTCTGGAAAATAAAGTAAGCCAAGAGAGGCTTTCAAACCAAACTTCTCTGTGACCCTGCCGTACTTTTTGCCCACCTTCTCCTCACATGCAGGGACCTCCTGCCATCTCCCACTGCTTCTGTCTCTCTGTGGTCTGTGCTGTAGCTCCTGTGGCTCTTGGCCAGTAAAAGATTTTTGATGTATAACAAGGTCAAGAAGATTGATCCCCAGTCTTCCCACCCTTGGACATTCAGAGGGCAATTTCTGGCTGCACATAAAGATGATTCAAAAACTCCAAGAAGATCTGAAAATATTTGAAAAGTTAATAATTACTTAGTTTGGTCTGCATTGCCATAATCGCCCTACAAAACCTGCAACAGGTGGTTTACTCAGGAGACGTAGGAATTGTCTTATTCTTAGGAGAATAATTCTGTGTCCATGCTAAGCCAGTTGCATCACTTTGCTGCTGGTGGTGAGTGAGCCAGGTGTGACATTTTCACCATCTCATCTGAATATGGAGAAGGAGCTGAATAAACCCTGGTTGTAAATTCTCTATTTCTCTTTCGCTACCCTATCTGGGCCCAAAAGAAGGTGTTTGGCTGCTATGGGAGAGTTGGGGAGCAACCACTGAATGACTGATAGGTTATGAATGACACTCAAGGCAGCCTTTGATGAGAACTTTACTAGTTGCACCCTTGCCTGCTGGCATGGGATCTACAGGCTGCACTGTTGTGTCCTTGTGACTGAAGAAGCCTCCACGGAACCTCTCTTGGGATGTGGCTGCTGCTGCGTGGCCAGGGGCTCAGCATCCCACAGCGAGCAGCCTGAGTTGTTATCTGAGGTCAGAAAGGGGGTTACTTAAATTCATTGAATGATTGCAGACGAGTGTGAGAAAGCCACGAAGGGTTTGGAGCGTATGGATTCTCCAGCTGCACTGTGCTGCTTCACAGCATCATGCCCTAACCCTGTGGCTGACAGAGATTTTACATCAACAGGAAGGATTTTTTTCTCCATCATGCCAAAACTAATGTGGACTACCTCAGACATTTCAACGCCCTCAGTGATAGATGTCCAAGTCAAGGAGATGCTCAGCTATTTAGCAATATGTGTATGTGGCAATAAAGTTGTACAAGGCTAAGAATTCCTGCCATGTACTTTTCATCAGTGCAATAGAAAGAATTATGAAGTCAATCAAGTCTAATAGTGATTATGCATCTAATTTTTGTTCAGCCAAAACAACATCAAGGACAAGTTTTTCAAGAGCTCTTGACTATGGCAAAGAACTGCTAGCTCCTTTTTTTTTTTTTTGGCTGCTGCTCTCATTAATTAACATGATTTGTGCTTCCATTGTGATGAGAAGCACTTCAGAAAGATGCCAAATATAAATATAAAAATGAAAAGCAAAGTGAGATCAAACTAGAAGACACTGGTTGAGGGAGACACAGCTAAGTTTTCTCACACCATCACTTTTTGGTATTCTTTTCTTTAGTTGGCCCTTCTCTAGGAAGATCATAAATCCCTCAGAGAAGAGTAAGCCTTACTGCTGAGGCTGCCAATGTGCATAAAAATTGCAGAATTATTCCCCGGCCTCCTTACCTATCTGCAGAATATCTAGAACACTTTGAGGTCTGGGGTAAATTAAGAAAAATAAAAAATACACCTGACAGTTTAGTTTTAAGCCTCTTCAAAGGTAATCTGTTTCTCCGAACATTCTGAAACAACAAAACTGTGCAAGAGTCGTATGAAGACCTGGTTCAAAAGAATCCAAATCCCTCTTCAGACTCCAAAGTCTACCCCTTGCATGCCACACATCCCTCGAAACCACTACACAGCTGCACGAGATCACATGCCCCTTGGCATACCCTGCAGCTCAGAGTTTGAACCTTTGGAGCTGTACTTCATCCACGAAGCCCTCTTTTTTCTAAGCCTTCCTGGCAGCCCTTGCATGTAGCACCCCTGAGTAATGTAAACAACCCTCATTATCCTTATCAAGAAAGAACAGAAATAACAAATTTAATACGTGGCCTAAAGTATTAAAATAGCTTGTTAATCTCCTTTTCTCATTCTCTTCCCCTTCCGGAGGCTCATATCTTCATCTTTTCAGTCCAACAGCCTTGGAATTAAGTTGTGTATGTTTTTTCAGACCTTATTCTTTGCTGCTAAAGAATAAATTTCATGTTTGATAATAAGAATATAACATGGGATGCAAAAAGTGTTAAGCATGTTGATAATAATTAGCTGTGACTTTGTGTAATCTTAAAATGAAGCACTTCCGCAATTCATCCACTTTCTCCCTTTTTTCTCTCTGTTCTGGGTGGAGCCCTTCCTGTTGAATAAGCACTGAGCTTGTCTTTTGCCATAGTGACAGGAACAGAATCTCTCCTTTAACTCAAGGCCCCTTGACCAGCACTCTTGAGATCTCAGTTCCTCTAGAAAACACCAAGAGTCAAATCCTATTGACGAGAGCGAAGGGTAAAATCAATGGGGGTACACAAAAGCAGAGAGAAAGAGAGAGAAAGATTTCATGATTGCAGGCATATTAAGAAGCTAGCATTTAAACAAAATAGTTCCTGTGTATTTCCTTGTCCTTCTTCACTTATTCATGATGCCTCTCTCATCTTACTGGAACTTGCAGAGCAGAATTTGTTTTGCTGTCCTTTGCTGGACAGTAGTAGGGATCAGAGAACGTCTCTGAGCTGATTCCCATCAACGCTCAACGTGTACTAATTTTGCCTTCCACCAACCCCATGTGTTATGTCTCACATCAAGCATCAAGATGCCAGTCTCTTGAGGGTGCTAATCTTTTCCTGAGGTAAAATCTGTGAACACAATTTATCCAGGCTCCTGAGTTGTAGGATAATAAACACATTCTCATACTGAACTGTAGAGTTTATCCTGCCATCACTCTCAGACACCAATTACTGGAATGAGAAGCACATCCTGAACCTACAACTCATAAGCATTTCTTCCTCAGTGTTAATACATGCCCATTAATGCAACAGCCCAAGAAATCACAGAGAAAATATTGGAGGAATTTATGTTACTTGACCTGTGGAAGAAAACACCAAGTGAAGGAGAGCAGAAGCAAACTTTCTGTTCCACACAGCTCAATCCTGGCATTAAGACATGCCAGTAAGACTGGAGCGTACTGAGAAGGGAGAGTTGAAGGGATTCGAGACACTTCTGCCTGCTGCAGACATGAAAAAGTGAATGGAGAATGAGAACCAGGCTGTTCTCCGTCTGGAAACCTGCAGGTTTTTTTGCTCCATTGCTTCTGTTCCTCTGTCAGAACAGCACACCCGCTTGCAAAATACCTGTGCTTGCCAGAAGGAAAGGTCTTGCCCTCCCTGGGATTCTTTTCACTCTGTTCAATTAATTTTATTAACACCCTATAGACTCAGTCCTCAGGACTTCAGGTAAAAATATTTCATCATCACAAGTGTTTCACAATAAGAGCCATGCAAAACCTACCAATGCTGTGTGTGTGCTGCTATTAATTACCCTGCCAGAAAGCCTAGGAAAGCTTGATAAAATGAGCTGCATTTAATCCTCATCCAGAGGAATTCATTCAAACAAGCACAGCTGACTCAGGAAATTGCAGGGAGACTTGCCAACAACACTGTATACAAAGGGTGACATTCCATGTGACATGTATAGAAGGGATCAGGTTGCCCTATGCTGATCTAAAAGGTGTAAATACGACTCTTATTAGTGTGCTATTTCTGTATCATCAGTGCTCTATTAAGGCAAGCTTACGTTATTTCCATTTTGCAGACAGTTTAGCTAAAGATCCATGCCTGAATCCCGGGCTGAGGTGGGAATGTTCTTTGGACCTCCTGAGTTTCAGTTCCCGTCATCATCAAGCCCTTTCTTATCTCATTCTCAACGGTGAACAGGGTCTATACCCAAATGGCAACCAGAGTGCACTGCATAACCCAAGCCAGAACTCAAAGCAAGACAAGTGACAAGTGGGTAAGAGGTGCCACAGGTTCACCCCGATTGTGCCTCAAGAACTGCAGGCAGAGAAGGCGGAGCTCTGGGAGCAGAATTCACTTGGGATGTTTGAGTCCCAGGAACAGAATGAGAAACACATGAAGAAACCCCTATTCAAGGAACCTTCCACTGAACTACACTCCTAGATTCCTATTTACAAACAGTATATTTGAGACAGAACAAAGATCCCCATCCTGCCCCTTCAGTGCTCATTCTGTGGCAAGGGGGTAAGCAGGGCAATGAGCAAGATCAGCTCTGGAAATGCAGTGCTGTGAGGAGAATGCCTGCTACGAGGTGCAGCAATGTGCGTGTACCAAGCACACGAAATGCTCATCTGATGGTCAAAATCTTTGTGGCGGAGGACTCTGAATTTTTCATAGCTCTCTACTACTAAAATATACTAGAGAGATACAAAAAATGGCATGGGAAAAAATTCTCCATTTAATCTAGCAAAACTCGTGAAATCAGAGGGATAAATGTGAACAGCCAGTTTCTGAAACCTGTTCACCATATAGTCTGTCAAGGTCCTTATTCTGGGTTTTGGTGTAATTTAGACCAGCTGGAGTCCCGAAGATCCAAAGAAAACAGCATGGAAACCATATGAACTTCTTGGAGCATTTCTGGAGTCCTCAAAGGGACAACTGCAGACTTTATGCTACAACCCCTGCCTGGAGACTGTCATTTTTCTCCCTTACATCTTGGCTGAGTAACAAGAAATTTTCCAAGATGAGTCAGTAAAACACACACAGCATTTTGAAGCAGGGCAATCAATCTGTTAAGAAGTAGGCAAAGAGCATTTGTGTCATGAATACTGATGTTAGGCTGACAGGGAGATGTTGATACCATCAGTCCTGGAACAGATACCAACATGGTGATGATGGGATGCTCAGTTTGTCCATTCTGGGTGTCCTCCTGCTGGCACACTGGGCCTCCTGACTCTGGAAACAAGTTAGACATGCATGGTATGATCACAACAACAGGCCTGGCTAATTGTCCTGCTTCAGGCTGTAGTGATAAAGGGCAGGTACCCATGGACAGCTGTGTTTACGTCATTTACATCCATTAGCCCTTTCCCCATGTTTCGATCCTCCTTTCTCCACCCTAGTCTCCTCCCAAATAAACATGAAAACCCTAATTACTTTTTCCTTTTCAATCATTGTCTGGCTAGATCCATATCCAAATTTCGTACTTCTGATAATGATATGTAGAGATATTCTTAACCTTGTATGACTCACCTTGGGTCCTGTGTGCAGTTTTGGGCACCACAACATAAAAAAGACATTAAGATAATATAGATGGTCCAAAGGAGGGCCACAAGGATGGTGAAGGGTCTGGGGGGAAAGCCTTATGAGGAGTGGCTGAGGTCACTTGGTTTGTTCAGTCTGGAGAAGAGGAGACTGAGGGGAGATCTCACTGTGGTTTTCCATATCCTCACGAGGGGAAATGGAGGGGCAGGCACTGATCTCTTCACTCACTGGTAGTCTGTCATGTCTGGCCATTGCTCGTGTCATGCCCGGTGGTTTCTGATGACCTGTTCAGTCACTTCAAAGGCAGGTCAGAGCACAGTCATCTGCCTGCAGATTTAAAAAATATTACGTGATTTTCAGGCAGCCTGCAATGTCAACACCAGCTGTGTGCTGCAAGAACCATGGACCAGTATGAAAAAGTCTGGAGAGAGCTGAACTGATATCACCCTGGACGTACAGAAGCTCTGACAGGAGCCCAGGTGCATTAGGACTCATAGCCAGGCTGTATTTCAAAGCAGGGAGACTTTAATATTTAAGAATAAGTGGTTCCCTGCATCAATGTATTGGTATGTCTGTCATAAAACCCATTGTTTATGCTACATAAACAAAACCATTCACAGCACAATGAGCCAACCATTTCATGGAGAAGAACATTTTGAATGATGGAGGTGCAAATGTTCTGCCCCACAGCTGCCATGGTCTGACCAAACACGCAGCCTTCTAGTCACAAATCACAGCTTTGTGTCAAGGGCAGAGTCATCCACACTTCCACTTCCTTTGCCTTTTTTTTGTAAAAGTGACAAACAAAATTTGCTTGACAAAGAACACAAATTTTTGCAAGTGCAGTACTTTTAAAGCAAGGATGGTTTCCAGGGAGGATATCAATCTGTTAGAGCAAGTCCAGAGGAGGGCCTTCAAGTTGATCAGAGGGATGGAGCACCTCACCTACGAGAAAAGGCCGAGAGAATTGGATTTGTTCAGCCTGGAAAAGAGAAGGCTTTGGGATGATCTCATCGTGGCCTTCCAGTACCTGAAGGGAGGCTATAGAAAAGATGGAGAGGCACTTTTACAAGGGCATTTAGTGACAGGATGAGGGGAAATGGCTTCAAACTGAAAGACAGTATGTTTAGATTTGATATTAGGAAAAAAATTCTTTACTGTGAGGCACTGGAACAGGTTGCCCAGAGAAGCTGTGGATGCCCCATCCCTGGAAGTTTTTAAGGGCAGGTTGGAAGGAGCTCTGAGCAACTTGGTATAGTAAAAGGTGTCCCTGTCCATGGCAGGGGGGTTGGAACTAGATGATCTTTAAGGTCCCTTTTGACCCAGGCCATTCTATGATTCTGTGATGATTCTGTGGAGAGCACTGGCATACACAGAGAATAGCTCCCCTCTTACAAAAACCTTGGCACCAACCTCAGGTCCAAACATGGAAGGTACTACTCATTGCTAAGATAGAAAATGCCCAAGGCACGCATGTCTGTAAGATGTAGGAATGAAGGCTAAATGGTCAGTGAGGAAAAGTGTCTTCCCTACAGATTAATCTCTGCATAATATCCACATGAAACAATAGGAGAGCGTTTCCTCTGTAACATGCACATCACAAAAAGGGATTTTTCCCTTCCCAGTGCTGATTGTTGCAAACCTGAAGAGCTGAGAGGGGCTCACAAGTGGAAGTCAAACATCATCTAAGTTTCTTCTGAAGCCCACAAAAAGAAAAAAAGAAATATTCTTTACTTTCTTAGTAAAATCAGGGAAATGGCGAAAGTAGTCCTGAAATAATTCCTTAAGTAAAATGCAGCACTGTAGTTGCTGGCTCACGGAAACAATTCTGAAACCTGGCTTATTTGTCCAGCCTTTTGCCCTGGCCTAAACACCTATTTGTCTGATATCTCCTGGTTAAAACCTTTATTACCAACTTCTTTCCCACCAAAAATGAAAACATGGGGAAGATTGTTAGCATGTTCTGAAGCTGAAAACACTGTCATCATGACCAGTTCCAGAAGAAGCTCGCTCATGGGAATAATGGAGTGTAGGTGCGTTCAACTGTCTGAAGCCAAGGCTAGAGGCAAATCAGATCAGATCAGCACAGCTAGAAATGTGACAAGGTATAATTAACATTACATGATTACCTAGTTTCACTACTGATTTTTTAATAGAACTCTAAATAAAAATGAAATGAAGAAGAATCCCAAACCTCACACCCCAAGCAGTCTCCATGTGCCATTTCTGTCCTGAGTTCAGACCAGCAGCCAAGCCCCAGTGCCGGAGCTGGAGCTGGAGCACATCTCCAACAGCTCCAGGCTCACTGGGCCTTGTGCCTGTCAGCTGCCCAAGGCACGTGGTGGTTTCACCATGGACAGTCCCAGCCCCATACGTTTCCTTGACCTCAGCATAGGGCAGCCCAGGGCTTGAATTGATCCTTGGCTCCCAAAATGAACCGCCCTAGAGGACCCTTGATTCCAAGGGTGATCAGGAAAGCCTGGGGGATGCAGGCTACTGCTGGCCAAACCACCAGTGGGTCATTTGCTGCCAGCTGTGTCCCTCTGCTCTCTGCTCTGCTGGCGAAGCCAAGCTTCAAAGTGTCCCAAGCCTCACAACACTTGCTGATGTCTCAGAGTGCCCTTGCAGTCAGCACTGTTAAGTCTGGGGCAGGACTAACTCTGCTGTAAAACCTGATATACTCAATCCAAGTGTTGGCTGTAATTCTTTATTTTACCACCCATTTCAAGCACCTTTTTGCCGCCCCAACACATTCTGGAAGCCCCTGCAAACATCCTGATGCTATTTTTTTACAAACACAGATTTCACTGCTACAAATGAAAGCTGAAAGTGTCCCAGCCAGAGCACTGGCATTTGCTGGAGCAAAATTATTCCTTCACATCTAGTAAACAAGTTTTTACACACCAAATTAAATCCTTGTTCCAGAGCTGGTCCCCAGAGCAAACTCAGCAGAGGCTTTGGCAAGGCTTCCCCAACCGGGTGCCTGAACTGGAGTGCTTGAAGGGATTCCATTTAAGGCAGAGCAGGGATTTCACGCTTTCCCTCTGGCTCCTCAGGTGGAGCTCCTGCCTTTGAAGGCAGCCCCTATTCCCATGTGCCACAGTGGGAACAAACCCTCAAGGTGCTGGCACGGCGCTCCCCAGGGACACTAAGCCTGGCGTCAGGAATGTGCTCCCAGCGATGCCAGGCAGAGGGAGGTCAGGGAGCTCAGCATCCCTTTGAAGGCTCTCAGCACCTCACGTGGAAGGGGAGCAGGAGCAGGAGCTGGCAGCCAGCCAGTAAACGCCTGTGGAAATCACTGTGAAACAACAGCCCAAAATAAGTTTCCCATCTAGGACAGGCCAAGAAATTACTTTGGGTCTAGGCACTAGGTCTTGCTTTTCTTCCTGATGGGAATGAAAAGACTGGAGGAGAAATCAAAACTGCAAAGGAATATGAGATTGGAGATAACATCTGAATGAGGAAACCTTTACCAATAGGTAGTATACTGTGAAACACATTTGGCAATGCAGGAAGTCTCCTTCTACTTGAACTATTTTGTATTGCCCTCACCCAACCCTTCTGTAAAGGTTTTAATAAAGTGTGCGTTTTTCATATATAAATACCTCTTCTTCCAAGACTGCATTTAAAAATAGCTTGATGCACTTACTTTTCAGCTTAATTTCCCTAAGCAGCTTTCCTTCAATACTTGCCTCTCGAGACACATCAAGTGCACAATTCACATGCCTTTTGGAGCTGGTGGGTCTGCACTTTCTGGGACAGTTATGTGCAATCACCATGCTGCGATGATGAAGCGCTTTTGACAACATCAGAAAATGGCTCAGAAGCTTCTCCTATTTAAAAACTTAAGGTATGATGGATCATTATGCACTTAGGATGATTCAGGCCAATGTGGATCTTAAAAGAGCTTGTCTGTGAAGGTGCCAGACAGGAAGTCCCAGCTGTATGTCATAGAGGCAACTTTCAATTAAGATTAAATAAACATTTACACTGATACTCTTAAGATCTGTCAATCTGTCCTTCCAATTGCTTCATCCTGGATATATCTTGGAAAAATACTGGAATTATATTTCCTACAGTGCACTTCTCTAGCCTTTCAAGTCCAACTGCCCCCCATTTACAAAACTCTTCCATTGAAGCTGGTGTCTCTTAATATTCCAAGACACACATAGAAGGCACATCCTGAGTTCTCATCTTTGAATAGTGATACCTAGTGGACATGTTTTTTGGTAACACACTGTAAAATAGCCTTTCTTCACCAGAAAAAGGCATCTTCCAGTCTGACACTATTTTGTCCAGACAAGAACCTGCTGCACACCTTTTTAAACGAAAACAAGCAAGCAAAAAAATTTGGAGTTTTGATCATATTTGGAAACTGTAAACAACTAGAGTGTTAGGAGCTTTCTAAAAAGACTTACATGACATACAGTTACCAAATAACCTCTGTTTAAGCCACCCTCCAGAAAGCAACTCATAAATGTACTACTGATTGAGAATTCCTCTAAACTACTGCAGTTTGGGAATTTTAGCTGCAGGCTACATCTGTTTTTCTCAATAGGTTTTCTAAATCTTTTACTTTGTAACAGCTGTTGATTATATAAATACTAATTGCACCACTGAACAATAGTTGTCTCTATTGAACTGCTCAGTAGATAATGAAAATAGACTGTGGATATAAGAAAGCCCATCTTCAAATTCTTCTGTTTTGCTAGGCATCTCCATTCAAAAGGTCTATCCTTTACTGACATTAATGCACTCTTTTTATGATAATAAGTGAAAATTGCTTCACAATTACTTCAAAAGCAGTAATTATGTTGTAGAAACAATGCTTAATTTCTACTTAGATTTGTTTACTTTTGTCTGGAGCCGTTTTCATTATGGAAATAGAATTGTCAGACTGCTGGCAGACCTCCGAAATAAAATGAGAAGGCTCATTTCTCTTGCTATCAACCTCCGTTTCACATCCAAGTATTTCACCATCTCCAGCAGCACAGTGTGAAAATTCTCTAAGGAAAAAAGGTAGAATTTAATGAATAGCAACATTTTTAGGACAGCTAACAATTTCTTTAGCTTTAAGTTCCTTCTCTTTTGCAATCAGAAGAATAAGCGTACTGTGTAGAATTTTCAAATATAAATACAGGTTAATTGAAGGTACTCACCCAGAACACAGGAATATGGAATCATAGAATGGTTTATGTTGGAAGGGACCTTTAAAGATCGTCTAGTCCACCTCTCTGCCATGGGCAGGGACATATTTCAAACTAGAGAAGCCTCTTATGCGTTGAGAATGGAAACAGCAGTCATTTATGTGTACTCAGCTCCTGGCAGGTTCTGTATTTTTTGTTTCTTCAGCTCAAAATCACTCGCTTTGTCTGCATAGTTTTTGCAATGATGTAAATCAATTTATTTTAATTAATTTATGCTTGATTTGCATCAAAAAGTTGGGATTCACTTTCCTGCTGTCAAGTAAGTTGCTGTGGGAACACATTTCATTAATCCAGTGCAAAGATCCCTCTTTGAAATACATGATGATACCATAAAGAGGCACAATCTCTTAGTCTTCAGTATGAAAAATGATGAGCAAATCAGTTAATAAAAGCCTCCGCTTTAGTTCCTAATGTCACAGAAAGCCAAATCAGCATTTCAGTTTCTCTTGTTCTTTTCCCCACTCTCCTTTCTGTCGCCGTGTTCATTCTTCCTAGCTCCTCCAAACATCTACCAGCCTCCTTCCAAACACACCCCAAAAAGCCCCCATGGCCCCACAAGCTTGGGGAAAAAAGGGATTCTACTGGATGTTAAGTAACAGGTGCCCACCACAGTAATGGTTTTATCATATTGTACAATTACCTTCATCCTAACACCTCCAGACCTTCCACTCTTTTTTACCCCAGTAGCTGGGCATATCCCTCTGTACAAAAGGCACTAATATCTTCATGACTCCCTTTGCAAACAGCTGTCTCTAGAATTACCTAGTTGATCAATAATTCAAACAGACTAAACTTTCTAGTTTTTCCAGACAAACAGCAGCTGGTCTAACCAAAATAATACTTTTCCCTGTAAACTTTGCCTCAGTTAGGGCTAACACATTTTGCATTTGGCCAACTAGTAGTTAGTGGTGTCTAGCAATGCTTATGAGGCCTTCTAGACATTAGTCATCCAATTGCTTGACACAAGTACTCTGATAGGATTAAATGGACTGTGCTTGATTGTTCTCCTCTTGGCTACCCACAGGCAGTCCTAGTTAACTTCTCCTTTTTTTACAAAGTATACATGGCAAGAAAAAATATTTTCTCATTATTTTTTCTTACTTCTGGTATTAGTGGTACTTACAAATGATCACCAAATTGTGCTCATTTCAAGATGACTCATATCTTAAAACATTTGTATTTCTTTGTTATTGTAATAGCTAACCTGCAAGCTACCTCTTCTGTATTATCTGGTACTTTCATAATGAAGCCTCCCAAGTATTCAGTAGTAACTCTCTACTGTAAGTTGATGTTTTTCTCTATGAAGATGATGTTACATCGTAATCTGTTAATAATATTATCTGTTAATAATATTAGTTTATTGCACGTAAGTGTATTCACATGGCAAAAGAGTTGTTACAGTGACCAGAGTTAGCAGAGGATTCAAAGATACCACCTCCACTCAGGTTTGATCTCACTTTACTAAGTCATGTGGATAGAGTTACATCATATAGTTACATTAAATTAAAGGAATCAGAGCTGTGATTCTGGCAGCATTCCAGACACTTCTCACCAGAGTTTGAAACTCCTGCTACACGATGTTGTGTGACACGGAGTGCTGGAGGTCAACATAAAGCACCTCCATGGACTGTACATAGTGCTTTTAAGTCAGAAATTTGCTCTTCCCAGCTGAGGAAGAAGCTGGATCTGAAATGTCCTATGCAATGCTAATCAGTTGTTTTGGTTGCTCTCACGATCAAATTCTTCAGATAAGTAGAATTATAACATTTCTATTGGATGTTTGTAACAGAAGTTGGTAATACAGTCCTTTGTAGAAAAAGATTTAAAGATTTTTACTAATTTTAGTAACAGGAGAAACTCCAATGGCTTTGTCGGGTCAAATGGTTAAACCCATTGTATTTTGTTTTTTAAATTCATATTTGGTGATGTACATTGACCATACAGGGAATAGCAAGAGCAGAAGGGCCACCATGCACAGGTGACTCACAACAAACTCTGGTGGATACAGGCAGAGGAGTATCCTCCAGAAACTCAGATAAGATGCCTCTCCCATGACTCCAGCTGCCTCATGCCCTGCATCAGGCAATGTGGATGAAGGTGTAAAATCACCAGGGTAGCTCAGCTTGGGCAGGATTCTAGACACGACCCAATTGTCACTACTTTTATCAAAGCAAGAGGTAGGTTGAAAACTGTCATGGTGACAACAAGGTGAAAAGTGTCAAGATGGAGGAAAAAATAGTACACTGTTATCTGTAATATCAGTTGTAATTATACTGCAAGGAGTTCTCTGTGTGCTTCTCCTTAGCTGGAAGAGCACTCACAGGTTTCTCACCTCTGCATGCAAGGTGAGACTGGTTACTGACTGGCAAGCAGGACTGTGGTGCTGCCAGTCACCTTTGCAGGTACAGAACAGCATTGTAGCCCCTATGATGAAATTTTTCTGTGCTTTTTTTTTTCATTTTTTATGTTTCTTCCTTCAATGACATACCTCAGCATATTCACTACTGAAACAGCATATACACCATAGCAGCAAATAAGCATGAGTTAATTTAGCATGAGACAACACATGTCTCATTAAGGTAAAGGGCATATGCTCTAAATCATCATAACCACATTAATTGTATTGGTCTTCTCTTGATGTACAGATTTATTCTAAAATATTTTCGGTTATTCACCAGTTTAGTGTAAATAAATAGGTAAAAGACAAATAAACATTTTCGTCCAATATGGAAGAAATTCAAAATAAGAAAATACATACAGGGGTTACTATATAGATTGGAAACAGTTGTTTCTTCTACTAGAAACATAATTTATTATTAATGCTTTATTAATACTTTAACATATTCTGGTCTAAGTTCAGAAAAAAGCTAGAATACCACATGTATATCCTCATCTCACACAACTGTTACTATATATATGTATGTATATATATATATGTATACACACACTAAGTAGCAACTGATACTGTTAGTAACACACTAGTTACATGAATAGTGTTATTTTATACATATATATATATATATATTTTTATATATTTGAACTTCACTTTTTCTGAACTCCTCCCTGGAGTGTTTATCTCTAAATTATCCATTATGGATGCACACAGAAACCTGGATGCTGGTGGCACAGTGCCGTGCAGTGCAACAAAGAACAAGAAATTCAGTGTCAGTGCTCTGTGTCCACATTGGCATCATATGAGTTAAAGGAAATCCTACAGTCTAAAATTCCTGGAGTTGAAAGTTCTCCAACGAAAATTTGATGCACTGGGCTTATTGTGGGACCTAGTGCCAGATTCTAGTGTATTATTTTAGCTGCAGGTGCAGAGCAGCAATCACAAGAATTGTCACTTGGTGGAGCCAGATTACTCTTCAAATGGAATATGCCTTAAGAGTGGCTTGCAGAAAAGCTCTCCAAGCCAGGATTTTTAAATGACAGATCGGAGAAAGAAACACGAGAATCAGGGGACTTAAATGTTTAGAGAAATCAAAATTTTTACAATTTTGCTCTTAGTTACTCTGGCATAGCCTTGCCAGCTGAGGAAACAGTCACTACCATGCATTGGAATAGGACAGAAATGAAGCTGAGATACATTTGGTAATTTATGTGCAAACATGTAAGATGCAAGGAAAAGCTGTCACTGTTTGGTTTTGCACAGTTTAAAGAAGTTCGGAATGTTGATGCTAAACTGTGAAATCTTGTTACTGATGGTAGGTTTTTCAAACATATCTGCCATTTTTTCCATCTCGCTCCTAATTTCTCTTAATACAAGTGAGAAGGAACAAAAAATATCTACAGTGTGACAGAACATCCTAAGAGGAAAAAATGAGAGGGTGCCAAACTATAAACCCCTTCTCTACACTATGCTCACGTTAGCAACTCTTTCTTTCTTTTCCTGACCACATGTATGGGATGTTTTAACTAAAGAAGTGTTATCAGTAAAAGCTCCTCTGGCTTCTGATTTTGTGTTATATTTATTATAATTTCTGTAACAGAGCTCAGGGAACTTCTATTACTCTCTGCCATCTTGGTCTTAAATTATCAGCAATTATTACCTAAATCACAGATTCAAAGAATGGCCTGGGTTGAAAGGGACTTCAAAGATCATCCAGTTCCAACCCCCCTGCCATGGACACAGGGACACCTTTCACTGGACCAGGTGGTTCAGAGCTCCATCCAACCCAGCCTTGAACACTTCCAAGGATGGGGCAGCCACAGCTTCTCTGGGCAAAGTGTTCCAGAGTAGATGTCCTCTCTAGCACGTTTCTATCTTCTCATTACATAATTTTTCTCTGCATTGAATTGCTCCAAACCAGTGAGATAAAGATACATGACAGGTGTCCTTTTGTGGACTTGTCCTGACTGGCATATAAACAAAGTTTTACCAGTTCTTTCCATACCTTTTTTTAGAATTGTCAGATCCCACACATTGGGAACAGACGATCAATTGGCTCCTGACTACTATTTTCCTTCAAGGTATATTGAAAAGAAGAAGAGAGCTCTTGCTCAGTGACCTCACATGCCAGAAAAGGCTGGCTCAGTCTGCACTCTGTTGATGGGTGTCTTACAAGCAAGATAGAGAAGAGAGAAAGAGAAAAGAGAAGAGAAGAGAAGAGAAGAGAAGAGAAGAGAAGAGAAGAGAAGAGAAGAGAAGAGAAGAGAAGAGAAGAGAAGAGAAGAGAAGAGAAGAGAAGAGAAGAGAGGAGAGGAGAGGAGAGAAGAGGAGAGGAGAGGAGAGAAGAGGAGAGG
>VZRJ01005256.1:113582-175331 GCA_013397565.1 Ptilonorhynchus violaceus
AGAGAAGAGAAGAGAAGAGAAGAGAAGAGAAGAGAAGAGAAGAGAAGAGAAAAGGAGAAGAGAAATGTCAGAGTCCCCCATCAGAGTACTGAGGGACTGCAGTTTAGTGCCAGCTTGGAAGGTCATCCACTTCCATGACACCGTGGAGAAGATGATGGTCATAATTTTTGTATTCTTGAGATATTGGCAAGCCTGGCACACAGTCTGGTTGTAACAGGTGCTATTCTGTCATACAAGAAGTTGAGAAAGAACAAGAACTTCTTGTGTTACAGCTTTTAGATATAAAATTTAAAAGCATATTGGACCTTATTAAGTTCTATCTTTGATTTCTTAAATAATTAATTTACTCAATTATTTCTGCATAAGTGTAGAATGTAGCTGTGGCATTTTGGGACGTGGTTTGGTGATGCACTTGGCAGTGCTGGGTTAGTGGCTGGACTCGACGATCTTAAAGGTATTTTGCAACCTTAATGATTCAAAGATCAAAGGGTGGGAGACCTCAGAAATGGGTGTGCTCCCCAGCCTTCAACTTGACTTTGGAAGTTTTCTAAAACCCAGGAAACAATGAAGTGTGGCAGCCACTCCTTTCCCAACTCTTCTGTTACTCCTGCCTGTTTTGGTCATCTCGACCACGCTGGCCAAGTACAAACCTTGCTGGCCATGGGAAGGGGCTAAGATGTTGCTCCTAGTCAGTGCAATGTCACGTCCTTGCCTCCAGGCTGTGCAAGAACTTAGCAGGAGCCTTTGCTTCTGGAAACCAGAGCCAGCATCCTGAGCCGTGGCCAGCCTCCTGCTGAGCAGCCAGGTGGGCACCATGGGGCCGAGAGAAAAGCTCAGGGCTGCCCACCACAAACACCAGACCTCAGCTTGGCTCTGAGGGATGACCAGGGAGGGGGCAGCAAAGACTGAGGCTGTGACAGGTACTTGAAGTCTATTCCCATGTCTGGAAGGTCTGTCTGGTATTTAGAAGAAGGTAAATGGACATTTTCCAGCCTTTATGGAATGACTTCACCATCCCTTTTCAAGCTTTAGGGGCCACATTAAACCTAGTATTCAGTGGAGTTCCTTGGCTTGTGAAGCCTTAAACACTTTTCCTAGGGTTTTTGCATAGTTATATAATTTTTGATTTCCCCTCCCAAAGAGCAAAATAAAATTTTTAGCTGGACTACTTCTCCTCTTTTCTTCTTTTTTTCTTTAGATGGATCTCAGGTCCTCCTTTCTGCACATTTGTCATTCTTATTGCCCTCAAGTCAATATTTAGCATTTTCCAATCAGTGAATCCTCTTTAAACTGAACATTCAGGATTCCTGTGGTGTAGAAGTTTCCTGTTTTTCACTTTAAACTCTCTGGTGCTTTTTGCTACTGGTTTGGGCAAAGCTCGTCTATTTCATCTACAATCTCCCTAGCAAAACTTGTGAAATCAAATGACTGAGGAGAGGAGGCAGAAGGGTAAATAAAAGTAGGTAATTTGTATAGCCTGTTCATCAATTTGGCAAGCTCCTTGTCCTGAGGTTTGCTGTAGTTTAGATTACCTGGATTTGTCTTCTTTCTGTGACTTTTGCATTTTTGGCCAAGTACTTTGGGAATGAAAAGAGTTGAAAGAGAAGCTTTCAATTGCTGTCCTGTAGTTAATCAGGAATGGCAGAGATGCTTTCTGACAGCACATGGTGTGGATGCTGTGTGTCCCCATTCTGCTGCAGAGGCGGGGTCTTTGGAGTTTGAAGCTTGTTACACATCGTGCACAGAGGCCAGGTGATAAGGAATGAGAGAGGCAGCCTGGCCAGGGAGATAAGCTTCATAAGATCCTATGATTATATTTCCAAAACTAGCTTTTGCTTTGCTGCAGCTGAAGGTGTTTCTGCGTTTTCATGCCCGTGCTGCAGTCAGAGGATAAACTGCAATGCTATATCTGAACAAGAATACCTGAGTTGCAGAATCAAGAAAGTTGTTGGAAAGAAGGATGTTTTCACAAAACATCTAATTTAGTTGGAAAACCAGCTTTCTCTCTAAACTAGTTTGAAATGCAACCTTCCAAAGAGCCCAGTGTACATTTGCAAATGAAGATCCAAAGGAACAACCACCTGTGCTCTCAGTGCACTTCCCTGCCCAGACTCCTCAAAGCAACAAGCCCAGCCTGTCTGCATGGCCCAGTTACAAAGCGTGTCGCTGATGCTTGTGTTGTGAGTAAGATGTGATTTACAGGCAGTAAAAATTCCTACCTCCTTTAGCCATGGTGGGTGCTGTAAGACTCATGGAGCAGTTCAAAGAAGACTGTGCAGAATCAGACTAAAACCACGCTGGCGCTTACAGAAGCCCTGACAACAATCCTGGTGCCTCCAGACTGACAGACAGGCGATATTTCTCAGCAGAGAAATTATAGACGACAAACGACTCCCTGCATCTATTCATCAGTGCGCCTGTCACACAAGGTGCCACTTATTGTCTAGGTGCAAAATCAACATTCACAGCATAATGCACCACCTTCTCCCTGTGGGAAGAGTCCTGACATTTTAAACAACAGAGGTGCCAACACTCTGCCCTGCTTTACAGCTGGCAGGGTTTGACCAGGCACACAGTGTGCTAGGCATGCAATATAGGCTGCTGTCACTACATCAGGGCTCAGTAAAAACCACTTTATTTTGTAGCTTCATTTGTATATATGCATTGGGCTCGTTGGAACACGGCGTTTCAGACTGGGTTAGTTAGAAAGTTGGCTTTCCAACCCAATGAGATGTTTTGCAAAGCCCGGTTTCTTTGAGGATTTTCCCCCTTACACAGGCTCTGTGCAGAGTAAACTTGGTGAAAAAACCCAAATTTCTCATGCTGTTTGTTACACAAATATACCACTTCTCAATGCTGCTAATCCCACTTCAGGAAAAAAAATAGGTGTTTCATTCAGAAAGATTTCCACTGAAATATATTTTGGGGATTGCTTACTTACATGCAAGTAAGATTTTTCCTACATCCACTTATTTTCTGAACAGCTTTTAGGCCTGAACCCAAACACATCATCCCAAACACATAGTTAGAACAGCTATCCCTTCTCTCTGCTTACTTGTAGTAGGTTGTAGTTGTCATATTCTGGTTACCTTATTTGCACTTTAAAATCATTAAAATAGTGATGCTCCAAGGCAGAAGCAGAAGGAAATATTTCTGCATTTGATAAGGCATTTTACACAGAGATTTATTCAGAAAAGGGAAACGGAGGTTTTTTTCAATGTCTCCTTTCAAAAAGTGGAATTTCAAAAACAGCTTCTTGTCTTGGGTCTTGTTATTAGTCATCAGTTAGTTTGCATTATGCAAAAATTATTCCATCCAGTGGGCCTGAAGTGACAGAGGAAAAAAAAAGGGAAAATTCAGTACAGACTAGTCAGCACCCATTTCAGGGACATGATAGACGTTTAGAGGGAAGGCAACAAGCAGATTTCTTAATACAATTATATTAGGTCAACTTCTAAGATGAGTGCCAAGTGAATTAAAGCTCAGAATACATTCTTCTGTTTAGTGCTAGACTGCTTCAAATCTGGTCCAAGAGTAATGCAGTCCTGAGCTACCCCACAGCTTGCAAAAGCAAAGAACAGCAAGGTTTTCATAACTGACCCTTAACTCATGCAGTAGGAAAAAACTGCACCCTCTCAGAAAAAATATAAGTTTTTGCAGTACTTTTAGAGTGACAGCAGTTTCCAGTCTGGAGAGCACTGGCATCCACCCAGAACAACTCTCCTTCTTACAAGCCCTTGGCACCTGACCTCTGATCCAAGGGCAGCAGCTACTATGGCACGCTGGGAAAGAAAATGCCCAGGAGTCAGTGTGTGCATGGGGGTGACATGTAGGAATGAAGGTCAAATGCCCAGTGCAGGCAAGTGTTCCCTCTCACTGATCAACCTCTCTGCTTAAAATGTACTTCAAACAGGAGAAGAACTTCATCTACAGCAGAGACAAACGTCAGCAGCTGAGAGGGGCTCACTTGACTTTGAAGAAGTCAAGCATCTTTACTCTGAGGAAGGCAAACATCTCCTAAGTCTCTTATGAAGCCCAGAAAAAGGGAAAAAAAAATCTTACTTACTCCCTTGATGAAGATGAAAATATTACTGGGGTCAGTCTCCTGGAGCTGTGGATGGATAAAAGTGCAGCATTGCAGGTTCTAAAAACTATTCTGAAATCAGTCCAGCCTCTTGTCCTGGCCTAGACACCTATCTTCTCTTGACGTCTCCTGGTTAAAACACTTATAACCACCTTATTTTTCACCATAAAAAAGAAATGGATACTGTGAGGTTTATTTTGAAGTTGAAAACACTGTCATCATGACCAGTTCAGGAAAAAACGTTTGGGAATAATGGAGTGTAGGTGCGTTCAACTGTCTGAAGCCAAGGCTAGAGGCAAATCAGATCAGATCAGCACAGCTAGAAATGTGACAAGGTATAATTAACATTACATGATTACCTAGTTTCACTGCTGATTTTTTAATAGAACTCTAAATAAAAATGAAATGAAGAAGAATCCCAAACCTCACACCCCGAGCGGTCTCCATGTGCCATTTCTGTCCTGAGTTCAGACCAGCAGCCAAGCCCCAGTGCCGGAGCTGGAGCTGGAGCACATCTCCAACAGCTCCAGGCTCACTGGGCCTTGTGCCTGTCAGCTGCCCAAGGCACGTGGTGATTCACCATGGATACTTCCAGCCCGGTCTCTTCCCTTGCTCTCAGCACAGGGCAGCCTGGGACTTGAAGCCATCCTTGGCTGCCAAAATGAACCGTCAGCCCTAGAACACCTTTGATTTAAAGAGCAATCAGCACCTCTTTTTCAACATAGGCTTTTAGTGATATAGCCTGGAAATGGATTGGCCCAGTTCGGTTTTTCAGCCCTTTGAGTGTTGAGTGCAAAGTTGTGCATATGCACAGTCTGCAGGGCGCTCAACCCCCTCTTTTTCTGGCCAGAACACCTTCCTTCTCCCATATTGTCTCATTTCTCCCTCAGACCTTGGCAGCGGTATTCACTCTGGTGACAGGATAATTCTGAGGAGGACAAACAAGCGAATGTTAGGATTTTAGAACCAACAGATGTCCATTTTAATACTACAGATTTCTGACAAAGAATACTCTGCTCCTGAGCTTTGCATGCAGGCTTCAGAGGCCACAGACCTGTCCCTGCTGTCACCATCCGTTTCCTCCAGGCAGGTCTTTGTGATCATCACTCCATCTCTGTAGTTCTTGACCTGGTGTGCAGAAGTCTGTTCTGGTGTCCTTCATACCATCTCTGGTGTCAGCAGGAGTTCTAGAGGAGGCTCATGCCTCCGGGGTACATTCCTTCTCCACACATGCTGGAATGCGTGACTGATGTCAAGACCTGTCTTCACAGGCCGTTAATGGGAGCCCTGGAAGAGCTCTCTGTTCTCTCTGGAAGAGAACAGTGTCTAGGGCTGACGTGATCAGCACATGATAGATAAAGCAGCCAGTCACTGAATGGAAAAGCACCTTGTTCACTGCCCAGGCAGTCACAAAGATGGGCTTCACTTCCAAGGGGCCTGTCTGAGCCAGCGCAGAGCATGCTCAGCCTTTCCATTCCATGGGGAATTCTCAGGACTAGAGTCAGAATTGTGGACACAGAGAACAAAGAGCTCAGTTTGGCAAGAGGGAGCAGTCAGCAGCTTTGGTGTGTGCTCTGGGACTCAGGAGACCAACCTACCCTGCTTGGCCCACCACTTTTTTGGAACCCCCTGCAAAATTTCCTACCGCAGACAGACAGCTGCCAGGCAAAGCCACCACACTTGTTCCCTAGGCGAGACAAGCATAGCAGTGAGAGGGTGAGAGGACATCCAAGTTGTCCAACCTGGCCATGGAGGTTTAAAGGCACTGGCAGCTGATGTCTGCCAGATCCCTCTGAGTCTTTAAAGAGGACTTTTTCTAGACTTCCTGCCCAGAAGAAGTAAAGGAAGTCCTGGCAACACAAGCACATTAAGTTAGATGTTCCCAGGCCCTCTCTGACTCAGTCTTCTGAGGTGTTCATGGTTGTGAATCTCGTGGGCTCTCTGCTCCTCACATTCACAGATTCTGACCTGCTTCACCAAGACGTGTTGTTTTTAAAGTGTAGATCATGTTTCTGTGTCATAGTTGCCAAACACTTTCTTGTGCCTTTTGTGAAAGCAACAGACAACACTTGTGATCTCTCCTTTCTTCCTGGAGCAAGGAACCTCACCAAGACCACAGCCTGGATCTCACCTTGTGCCATCTACAGCTCTGACTTCAAGGAACACAAGATTTGGCCTCTCAGACGCACCCTTTCTTCCTTCCTTCCTTCCTTTCTTCCTTCCTTCCTTCCTTCCCTCCTTCCCTCCCCTTTGATGTTTTGACATTTTTTTATTGTGGGGCTCCTTCTCCTTAGGTTAGAGAATATGTCTTTGAGATTTCACTTGGCACATGTTTTCAGCCCCAGCCAACTTCTGCTTCAACTTTATATACACACTAAGTCATACCCCAGCTTTCATTTTGATTTTTAACATTACATCAGTCAGTGAAGCTTTCTGCCTCTATAGTTATCCCAGCAAAAGCTTCTTCCCCTTTTTGTTCCTACTTCTGAGCAGGGAGATAGCAAAGACCTATTGCAGCTACATATGACACAATTTTTTCCCCTTTAAATAAAGCTGAAGTTTGGATTTTGCAAAACTGCTTTTATTTCTTGTCACTAGAGCATTTCTGTTCAGAGAAACACTGCTTGAAGCTACCCCCACACCCACTCAGACAGCCTCTTGCAAATTCAAATTCCAATGAAATTCAGAAAATGACTAATTCTGGGTTTTGCTTCTGATTTGCTGATGTCCTTCTCTACTTTTTTACACTGTCTTTTCCAAATATAATCCACTATGGATTGTCTTGTTTTTCCTGTGGGTTCCACCCTGGTTCTGCACAGCAGGATACTGAGCTTGGACCACTTTTCCAAGTTTGTCATTTTCCAAGGCACCACAAGGTCACGATGACCTAGGAGCCTTTTTATTTCTCCTTTTGAGACCTTTTCTCCTTGTGGGACCTCTGACTCAGGGATCCCACAAATCTTTCAGTATTCCTTGATCTTAGAAGTCTCAAAGCTCTCCCAATGATTCAAAGGGGCTTTCCCAGTTTTTTTTTTTAATTTTTCTGAGGGACTTCGGGCACATCTTTGTGCATACCAAGGCAGCTTGTGGCAGTACCTACACGGTCAGTGTTTCCACTGGGCACAGACATGAGAGGAGAGAAAGATGCTTTGTGATCCAATGTGGAAAGGAGTCTACCGGGTAAACTGTAAAGGAGTGCTGCAATATGATAAATAGAACAGAGAGACTTTTGTACATACCCTTTACTTATTTCAAAGGTGATGTGTCTGCACTCATTCTTAATATGCAAGTTTTCATTTTGAAACTACTGATCCTATGGGGAACACCACCAGGCACATGTGACCATGAGTATAAGACACTCATTTGTTTATTTTTAGACTCCCAAGTTCACAGAGAAAATCCTTCAAATGTGACTCAGTTTTTAAGGGCAGAAACCCCCCACAAACTGTCACCAACAGGATCAACAAACCGCAGCTCTGTTCACCAACAGGCTCAGGGTGCACGAGGCAGCCCACAACAGGTCAGGAGCACACTCCTGATGCAGTGCCAGAGCTCTGGGGGGAGAATTGACCATCTCTCATGTTCTTCTCTGTGGTGATAAATAGACACTGAAGCAAATTCATGTGGCTGTCAGAATGCTGCTCCTTTCCACAGACATCACACAACTTTTTGAGAAATACAGACTTCACCACTAAAGATGAAGCCTGAAAACGTGATACCCAGACAACTGGCATCTGTGGGAGCAGAACTATTTCTTCACGTAGAGTAAAGAAGTTTTTACACACCAAATTAATTCCTTGTTCCAGAGCTGGTCCCCAGAGGCCCAAGCAATCCACGTTGCTGCTCGCTCAGTGCAAACTCAGCAGAGACTTTGGCAAGGCTTCCCCAACCGGGTGCCTGAACTGGAGTGCTTGAAGGGATTCCATTTAAGGCAGAGCAGGGATTTCACGCTTTCCCTCTGGCTCCTCAGGTGGAGCTCCTGCCTTTGAAGGCAGCCCCTATTCCCATGTGCCACAGTGGGAACAAACCCTCAAGGTGCTGGCACGGCGCTCCCCAGGGACACTAAGCCTGGCGTCAGGAATGTGCTCCCAGCGATGCCAGGCAGAGGGAGGTCAGGGAGCTCAGCATCCCTTTGAAGGCTCTCAGCACCTCACGTGGAAGGGGAGCAGGAGCAGGAGCTGGCAGCCAGCCAGTAAACGCCTGTGGAAATCACTGTGAAACAACAGCCCAAAATAAGTTTCCCATCTAGGACAGGCCAAGAAATTACTTTGGATCTAGGCACTAGGTCTTGCTTTTCTTCCTGATGGGAATGAAAAGACTGGAGGAGAAATCAAAACTGCAAAGGAATATGAGATTGGAGAAAATACCTGAATGAGATCTTCTCCAATAGGTAGAAGACCAAGGTACGGAAAGTATGAAAAGATAGGAAGCTTATTGCTCCTGTCACACCATCCCTGTTTAGACTGGGAGTGGAGGAGGAAAGGGCGTTCCCTTAAAAAATGTAATTGAGTGAGACATAAATCAAGAGTCAGTTCACTGGACTGAATTAAGTTTGGCTGCTGTGAAGAGTGAGAAAGTGAAAACCTTTGGTTGGCTGCCCAAGGGAAGGGAGGAGAGGAGATAAGATATGAGGTAGGTGATGAAAGGGATGCAGAAAGATAGAAATGCGAACAGGCTAGAGTTGATAAAACATTGTGCTCTAGGTCCTACTTCTCCCATTCCAGTGGCTTAGAAGTGTGAGACAGAGCTGACGAAACAGCCTGCAACAAAGAGACACCAGGACCACTTTTCAGTTATAAGCTTTTTCTTTTTTAGAATTCAAGCTTACACAGTTATCTATGCCCACTATATTCATAATTACATTTTAATATCTGCATACAAAAGCTATGTAAAAATTATTTTCTTCCCCAAATATACAAATTTTCTCTTTAGATAGTTTAAAACATTTGTGATCACAGATTTTTTTTAATATATTTTAGGCTGAAAAAATATTACCAATCTAGCATAACTCTTAACACTGTTTGCAAAAAAATACATCATCCAAGGTACTTTGTTTTTTACTGTATGGTGTAATGTTTGCCTTACCCTCAGGGCATGAAACTGATATAAAAAAATAAACCAAATAAGCAAAACCCACAAACCTCATAGACAAAGTAGTAAGTCCTCCCAACCAACTTCATAAAAACAAATAAACCCAAACCACCCTCCTCTTTAAAAAAATTATGAATGACTAATTTGATGTATTTATGAGCAAACTGAAACTGTAGTGTCCTAAGGAAGTAGGAAAAGAGAAAAAGAAATTACAGAATGTCAGCTAGTTCATGCCCTGATACTATCTTTACCAACATTAAATGTGTAATTAAATAAAGTGTCTTTTAATGTTTTACATTGTGCTCAGTAATTTACATAAATTTAATCCACACCCAGGTGGTGATGTAGATTTACATTTGATTGTCTTGTGCATAAACAAGGTTAGCTTTTAAAGAAGGTAAACTGTGCAATGGACAGTCACAAACAACTTATTACCTGCACAATATTGCTTTTTGAAGGCGACATCAGTCAATGTGGATACACACGAATAATGCATACTCTTTGCATTTGCTAACATCTATACTAAAACTTTGTGATAAGGCCAAACCTTTTTTTTGTTTTGTTTTTAATTTTAAAGCAAAAATATACCATAGTAAAAAAAAAAAAAACCCAACCAAAAATGTGCTCACACCGTTTTGAGTCTTTAAGTGGAAAATAAATCTCTATCACACTAGAATAAAATTCTCTCTATAAAATTTAAATACAGATCACTTCATTACTATATCAAAAGGAAACGTCTGGCAATCATTTCCAGATGATCACAATAACAAGACACATTAAGAGGTCCTGTTGCCTCTTCCTTTGTGAAAAGATAAATGTTGAACAGTTTCAATTGCTCTCACAGTGAGAGGAAAATGTTCCTTGGTTGTGGATTTTGATTCTGTCAATGAAAAAGGTTTAGCCTTAGGAATGCTGGCTACATCTCAAAACCATAAGACTGATTTTTAAAATTTATGATTCATGCAGCAAGAAGTCAATATGACACATACAGATTAGAGTTCCATAGCATAAAAATACATCACTAGCAATGACATGCTCTGCTTGTGATCAACAGCCCTCTCTTGGCAGATTTCTGACATAAATGGTCTTTCTGGACAGTTTTTTCCTCTTTCTGATACCTGCCTCTGAAGAAGCAAGCAGTCTGCTCAAGGATGATTTTGGACCTTGGAAGTCTAACTCTAACGTCTACATTTTGGCAGAATGTAAACAAAAATCATTATCACACACTATATATGTTATTATAAATATCACAACTTAACTGAGATTACACATGAAATGAGTATCTAAATGCACATGTTACTCAGGGCAACACCATGAATGGTGACAATCAGGTTTGACAGGAAAAACCTTCTGTGTAAGACCCATACGTAGACCACAAAGCAAACATGAGAGCCATCTGGCACCATCAGAAACAAGACTCTGGACTGCACTGGAAAGCACACATTTGTTATTTCACTCAGAAGGCCAGGTACTACAAAGGGTGCTGACTGTGGTACTGGTGTCTGCCACTGAGGTGGTCAGTCCAGGGGCTCAATCTCACAATGGCTTGAGACCACTGATATTTAAAAGTGTGTCTTTGCAGAACTAAGGCCAGTATCCAGTCATAAGAGTCCACAAGAGCATCCTCACGTGGTCTAGTTTTGCTCTCATGATCATATAAAGCAGCACTCACACAAAGTAAGACTGGTAGGAGATCAGAGGCCATTAGATGTCACTACATCAAAGCTGTCAAACTAAGAGCTTGGCCTTAGTTTTCAATTAAGGAATACTGTCTCAGTCTGTTAATTAGTGTCAGACTCTGACTTAATCTAAAAAGCTAGAAAAGTATGTTGATGTATGTCCTTTCTGCTTAGAGCACTGCCAAACCTGTCAAAGTTGGTTGCCTGATTTTAGGCACTTCAGTCCATCATGCAATCACCTAAGGAAGGAGGTCTGATTTTCTAAAGCCTGATTAAGCATAGCTCCAAATTGCATTGGCATTTTGGAACTAGGAGAGACGTGATGTTTTCTCTCCTGGGTCTCGTCCACAGCACAGTCAAAATCTTGAATGCCAACTCCAGCCCACATTAAGAAAACTGGTGACGTGCTTGCACTGGCTTCAGGAGGAACTCCATGCTCAGATCCACAGCAGAACAGAGCTCCAAAAGACATGGACATTTCTCTTTTCTTTGCAAACCATTGTGGATATAGACACAAGCAAGGGATCAGCTGCTTTTCTGAGTTCCCTATTATATGCTATCAGTTCTCTATCAAGTCACCCCAAATCAGCTATCCAAAGAGTTAGTTTCTGACTCTTTGTCCGCAAGACAGCACTCTACAGGGAATTTGGATAGAGACTGATGTTGTTTAGACACGCGCTTCAAGACAGAGCAAACACAGCCAACAACAGAGGTTCTTCAGCAAATAGTTAAGAATGAATTTCCAATGGTCTGTCTTTACTGCTATCTGCAAAAAAACTTCCAAACACCCCAATGTGTTTTATGTTCTGACAAAAAAACCCCCTAAGAGATAACATTAGTGCTCACAGCTCGTCAAAGGTGCATATGGTATCAAATAACAGGGAGAACAAAATTCCACATCCCTGAAAACATGGCCAATAGCACTCCAAATGCTTTATCAATGATTTAGGGAAAGAAGGCAGGAAAGAATTTAACTCCTGACACACATACATCGTGTTCCACCTATAACTTTTCCTGAGTATCCTGTTTTAATGAGGGGATAAGCACATAACATATGGGTTCAGATATGGGCCATGAGCCTTGAAAGTCAACACATCCACTCTAACAATGACCAAAACTTGCCAGGCAAATAGGTCAATAAATAGCAGAGAAAGAAACTGGTACAAATCAATGCACAACATGAAAGAATCTGGTTATGAGGAAGTGCAAAATACATGGACTAAGTCTCTGGTTCCCAGGAAGAACAGAAAGATGCTTTCGATGTGTCATACAAATTCAGAGAATGGTTTAATATCCAGTTTATAAAACCCAGGGATAACATCCCTTAATGGAGATGGATGACAGAGAGGAACCTCTACCTATAACGTCCTCATCACTGGCCTCCAAACGTTCCAGGACTGTGAGTACTGGCTTGCAGACTTTGGCAGCAGGACATTTTGTCATTGCTCAATTTGGTTCCTGCTAGTGCAGTTAGTGGAAATAAATTAAAAGAATCAAGAGAGCATCTAGTCAAACAGAACACATACAGATACCAGAGAGGGAGAACCCAGCTGATCCACACACACACACACACATGCACGGGAAAGGGTCAGAGAAGGAGAGAGAGAAGATAAAAATACGGAAATATGTTTAAGACATCTGCTGAAGATTTGTAATTATATATATNTTGTATTATTGGGATAAAGCTGTACAGTCTTGAGTGTCGTTAATAACACAGCTGGTTTCTGTCCCATCTGAAGGTCACCCTGTATGTTTCATTCTCCTTCTCCTCATTCTGTGAGCCCTCATATCCCTGAATAACTCTGAGAAACTGCCTGCTATCCTGACTGAGAGCCTTCTCCCTCAGAGTGACGGATTTTCCATGCACCTCAGAAAAACCAGACCCCTCTGCTCTCAGGAAAAGCACCTCACAGGATCAAATTTCCCTCCTTACTCCAACAGACCTTCCAATGAAGTTACCTGGAGTCCAAACTTAGTAACTGAAGATCTTAATATCTTATACACACGGGAAAATAAAAAAGTCAGTCCCTTCTAACACTCTGCATTATTTTAAGTACTTGGTTTATGGAGCACAGTTAAACTGTATCTGCTGGAACAAACCTCAGAGAATGATGGGATCATGATGATGATGATAAAGATCCTAGATCATAGTGGTAATCGTTACAATAGATATAATCATGAAGATGAGAAATTCTGTATTATGAATTAGTCACTTGTACCCTGCAAAGGGAGGTAATGCCAGACAGAATTGCCAGGGTCAAATTAACAATAGCTGTTTTAATTTGAAGGCCAATTTATTTTCTGCCACTTCAATATCTCTCCCCTATTTTCCAGGCAATCATGTGTGTGAGCTGGTGACCACGCAAATGCTGGTGAATGAGATTGGTCTGTTCGTATTTTCACTGTTAAGCTGTCAAAGCACTCACATCAAAGGACTGAAGAACAAATTGCAATAGTCACAAGTACCCGCATTAAAGGGATGTTTTCATCCATGTGTATACAACTGCCCCCCAGCAACCCCAAAAGAAAACCCAAAAAAAACCCCAGCCCCATCTCAAGAAACAGAAGACCACGAGAGAAGAAGAACAAACAGGTGAGAAGAGCTGGGCAACGGGATGAAATGACAGCCAGTAGTGCGACGGGGGTGCGGAGAACTGCTTCAGTCTCTCTAATCCTCAAACACTTCCAGGAACAATGGAGGGAACAGTTCTGTGGGGCACTCCACTTTCATGTGCAGGAAGCGGCTGGCATGGCAAGCTCCGATCATTCGCAGGTCTGTCACTTTCATCAGCAGTTTTGGCCAAAAGTGTGCAACATGGTGTTTTCTGTAATTAATGTAGTGTTCGAATGCCAGGAGGAAACCCTCCTGACACTTTTCTATTCTCTCGACGCAAACAAGGCCTGGGCGATCTGTAGATACAAAGCAGCAGAATTATCATTCTCGCTTATTTGTTCTAACAAATTTCTGATCATAAATCAGGAAAAATAGAATGATTCTGTTGCTGGGACAGAAAGGAGAGAGTGCACAGACATTTGGCTCTGTCACAAACAACTTTTTTCACTCTGGCCAACTCGCTTGTCAGTACTATCCCTGTTAAAACAAGAAGATAATCCTTCCTCTCTTCATCCTTTGCCTGCTTTGCTCACTTAGAATATAACTGTTGGGGAAGCATTTCCTTACGGTGACTGGAGCAATAGATCCCTGACTTCAGCTAAGGCTTCTATCTACACTTTTCTGTAAAACAACTAATAAAGAAATGAAAAAAATTTCCTTGTCAGATATCTAAATAACAGTTTCCTTCTATCTGTTTCTCTACAGTCTGACCAATGGTTTTGTCATGCTCTGATCCCAGGTAAGCTGCAAAGGAAACTGTTATGGAGCACCAAGGAACAACAAAAACCAAGAATTTGGCTGACTATCTCAACTGGCACCCAGATGGGGACTGGGAAAGCCCCTTTCACAAGTCACTTCTCAGGAGACACTTCTGGGACAGTAGGTCCTTTGAACTGCCTTCTGAAAGCCCTACTCATGCATCACTGTTTAGGGACCTAAAAAGAAATCAAAATGTTTTGATTGGGAAGGTGAAGTGCTGTCTTGTGACTAATGTGGAAACCTTTCTCTCTAAGATGCAGCTAATGCTTGTAAATCACTGACTGTGTATTGTTATTCAGTGCCGAATCTTCAAAGCGGTCTTAAAACAAAATCTTGCCAAATCTGCCACTGCCCAAGAATGGAATTTCCTGTTTGGGCTGGCACAATCAGTGGAAGCATATTTGAAAACACACTCAAATTGAGAAGGTTAGAAACTCTTTGGAAATTGTATGAAGTGGTCTGTGCTGCTTCTGTATTATGCCACCAAGTGACCAGTTGCAAATGGTCCCAGTGTAGGGAAACAGCACAGCTCTTAAATGCTCATTAGGAAGCAGTGGTGCTGTTAATTAGGAAAGCGACAGGCCAGGTCAAACTAAACATATGAGACTGGTGGAAATGTGTATGAACCGCCCAGTGCATGACAGTACCCAGGGGAAGAGGGAATTTATCATAAGGACCAATGTTGCTAAATTATCTATTTTTCATTCAAGGCAAACTGGCTCAGAATTGATTTCTTTCTGATGATCATCCCTGCCTCATCCCTACGTATCAAACTGTGCAAGATGCGTTACCAAAGCCACGTTTATGTCCATCCTTCTGAACACCCTGAATTTTTTTTCCTGGTACTCACCAAACTAAGCCTGAGCTGCATTGGGATTTTGAGAGAAAATTTCTCCCACATTACTCTACTCAGCACTACAAGATCTAAAATATCTTATTTCTTTTAAAAAGAGGCTTGTGACAAAGACCAAAGAGTTTCAAAATGATTGGGGTCCCAATATATTTCAGTTCTCACCTGATGACATGAGCAGAACAGCTTGAAGAAGGGCAACCTCAGTGTCATCCAGGTTAAATGAAGAAAGAGACATGCCCAGGTCAAAAATGGCATCAGAGACCACACCAAGACCCCCATTCTTCAGCTGGCCCCTTGTCACCGCCATCTCCCCATTTAGTGTTAAAGTCTCACTCTCGGGGTCATAGCGAACTGCTGCTCGGAGGGACATGATCTCCATACAGCAGCCTTTCAGAAGGATGATCTGGTCTTCACATGGCAGCTGCAGAAATTACAAATGGTAAAGAAAAACGTACGTTTGTCAAACTGAGTTGCTTTTACAATTACAGCAAATCCACAAGCAGGAAGTTGCAGTTCTCAGCCCAGGACACTGCCCCACATAGTGCAGCACCCCTCCAAACACACTACTCATTGCATTGCGCAAACCCCCAAGATTTGCATTTCTGCTCTCAGGAACTGCCAGCAGGTTAACATCCCCTGGTTAACATCCCTGTACACCCTTAGGAAACCTAGTAATGATACAGCTGCAGGCTTCCTCAGCTTACAACTTATCATAACAGAACAAACTATAATTGGGGCTGGTACAGACCTTGGCCATCCCAGTTAAATTTACTGCCAGCCATACTTATTTCTTACCTGACCAGAGGACAAGAAAGACATTTGGCAGGGTGTGTAAGAGTGGATAATGTTTTAAATAAAAGGAATGAAACAAATATCTATATCTAGGGGAGATACCTCAATTGGTGGGGCAGTAATTCTCACTGCCCATTTAAACAACAGAGAATTTATTAATCTATATTTAATCTAATAAGGCTGTTCTCCTTAGGCTCCCCTATATTATCACTGGACAGACAGAAAATCTATGGTATGGCTACAGCTTTTATGCCCGTGCATAAGCTGTGATCTTCAGGGCATGTGGCTAGACATGTCTTTTCCATGACATTAACAAAGGCAAGCTGTCCAAATTGTTAGATGTAGGTTCTGTATTTACAGAGTATAACCAGGATGCTGACACATGAGCAGAATGTGTTCTCTAAAGCATGTCTCTATGTTTTCATAGGTAACCCAATGATAACAAAACACACCAAGACAATTTTGAGACTGTTCACATACGTGAACAACAAGGGTCACACATATGAAAAAGCAACACACTTCTACTTGGCTTGAAAGAAGGCAAAAAGCCATTCATTTCCAATTTATATAAAATTATTATATTTACCTGTTTTACAATTCAAAATGAAAACCCCGTAAACTATAGGTTTACGTGGCAACTGTGTACTCACAAAGCAAGTACATTGACTTGGTGTGAAATGATGCAGAGTTACCTAATGCAAGTGGAAAGCAGTTCCCTGTTAGAGAAGAGCTTAAGCACAAAGCTAGCCATGGTCACGAAAATGAGTTGAGTCACGCAGCTACTTTTCCAGCAATGCCAGCTTCAGGTGTGAAGTGTTTGATACACAAGAAAATTGACTCATCCTGTTCAGGGCAAATCAGTTTCCCTGCAGATGACCCTCAGCTCAGCAACAGTGTCGGGAAGACTGTACAGGCACAGCAGCAGTCTCCCTACCCAATGACAATGCTACTGTTTGGCTGCTGAGACTGAAGGAGGGAAAGAAACAGCGTTAAAAAAAACTAAAATGAGAATAGATGTGTGAGAGGAACCATGAAGAGATATCGGAATAAGCAACAGCAGCGAAAAAAGGGACATGAAAGGAAGAAAGATAGGAGAAGAAAAGAGAAAGAGAAGGGAAAAGAGAAATGAAAAAAACCCCCAACCTCTAAAGAGAAGGAAGAATAGTAGAAAAGAAATGGAAAACAGTAGAGAAGATATTTTTTGATGCTTTAACTGTTTTATTAGTGAGCCTTTAAACCAATGATGATTTCTCTTTCTACTTGATCCTTCTTAAAACTTCTTTATGGTAGTGGTGACCTGGCTATGCCTGTCTGTCACTTGCTTTCCTAATTCTGAAGGATACATGGGACACCTGTATCACAGATGCCAGGCCTCAGGTCTTGTCTGACAGTAGCAGGAGTTATGAGAGACAGGAGGCTCAAACATCAGTTCTACTCCCAGCTGTGCAGGTTTTAATCCTACCTACACTCATCACTCGAGCACTGCTACCAAAGCATCTTCCAGAAGTGGGATCAACAAATGTGACTCTGCCATGTATTGTCCTTTCCTCTCTCCCTGCAGGGAGAAAAAGCATAAGGCAGGAACCTGAGGTCCTCACCTCTGCAGGATACACGTGCAATGCAGCACCATGGAACTGAGCTGAGCTGAGGTACCTAGAAGGATATTTACACAGCTTCACCCACTGTAGAACCACTGATGCCTTGACATTTTAAACTCATATCAAACTTATTAAATGCTCCTCAATCCTCATCTTCTAAGCAGAAGGAAATGCAGGAAGGAAACAACAGCAGAAACACTGAGCAGTAAATGAAGTTTTCCTTATACTTTGATTACTCTGGGATTGGATTCTTGTTTTGAGGCAGGGGCACACAAACTAAGCTGGGCACTGACAGTGCTTTGCTGGCTTCTGCATGTGTCAGAAGATGGAAGAAAGAAGGAAAAGTAGCCATGAATATATAAGCTGCCATGTATGTTCCTTGTCATGTCCCTCTTTCAGAGATTTACTACGTTCTCAGACTGAGCCTCAGGAATTACGAACTGAGGTAATGTTTAAATGCTCTGCAGGTCCTATGGAAAAAAGGAGGGGTTTTTTTCCTAAACAAATCCACAGCCCATACTATGTTGCTTCTACAAAAAAGACATGGGTTAAAAATCATAACTGAAATGCAGTTAACAGGAGGATGCCCCTTCAAAAAGCAGCAAACATTAGTCATTTTCTTTATGCTACAGCAAGAGCTATATGACAACTCAGGAGGACAGCTGTCCTACTCCTTTGTGTTCACAAAGAGTTGTCCTTCACCCTGCCATCAGATCTTGCTGTATATGGACAGGTGTCAGGTTTACCCAGTGGCTCAGCTGTAAACAAAACCTGTCCAGCTGCGCCACATAGCATGCTCAATGATGCCTTGACTTCTTCATCCATGCTTCCTGCCTAGCTCTGACACAAGTGGGCCCATGGTAGCCAGGAGGGGTAAGAGATGTCAGATGGGGACTGAAGTCTGTGTCTGGCAAAGATTTCTAAATTAAAAAGACTACCTTGGTATGTCACTGCAACTTTCCACCAACAAATGCCAGATCAGAGGAGACAGATTCCCTCAGATGCTAAATGCTGCAGGGGCCTCTTGATCTATGGACACATTCCTTGTATTTTAAAATCTTCATGCTTGGCTACTATTTCATGCTTTCTTGACTGATGGAGCGAATGAAGAGGCTGGCCAGGGCAAGCTATTTACATTATGACAACTATTGATATTTACCTCCTTTTCTTCTCTAGGTGCCAGAGGACATAAAGAACTCTCCCCAACTGACCTTAAAGAAAAGCTGCCAGCCACAGAAGAGTAAAATGGTATGATTGCCTTGCTCTTCCTTCCTGGTAGGTTGTTGACCTCAAAGGGTGTAGGGGAAGGTGTCCCTGCTGATGGAAGTGGGATTGGAACTGGATGATCTTTAAGGTCCCTTCAAACCCAAACAATTCTATGATTCTATGATTCTATGAAAATTCTTTAGATTATTAAGAATGAAATATTATTTCAGGCTGCAGTTCTGATAGCACTTTCTAAATTAGGAAAAAAAATATAGTCAGCCACTACATCTGGTCCATCAATAAAAATGATCCCTCAGTATAAATGAGACCAGCATAAGGCCTTTACAGTCCTAATGTGCAACCAAGTCTCTTTGAGTCTCTTTACTGTATATTTTACATGTGAATATCTACCTGGAATGATAATCCATTACTTTCACAGACTCTTTTATGCACAACCTCCCTACTCAGGAAAAGCATGCCTAGGGAATCCAGTGAGGCAAGTGCCACTTCTGGATAGGGGTGCTTTCCCGAATTTGAAGAAGAAACTTTTAACTGCATAGACCCAACTCTACAATACTGTACCTGCCAAGGAGACAGAAGACATGTAGGGAACCATGTGCTGGAAGATTTTATTAAACATATCAACGATGCTTCTAGACAGTATCTCTTTGTTCATTTGCTTTGTTCAAGGCCACCTCTAAAGACATATCTGAGTCCCTAATAAACCATGATGACTTCTAGATTAACAAACTCAGGATTTCAGTAATGACAGAAAAAAGAAAACTCATAAAAATCCAGATGATTCTAGTCCCATCTATTTTGAGTGTCTTTAATTTTTTAAATTGTAGACACATTGAATTTTTAAGTTCCATGCCAGAGAATTTTGAATAGTTTTTAACAACAGGCATATAAACGAGGAGTGCAAGAAAGTCTTCTTACCTCACAAAACATAGGCAACTTTTTGGCAAAATCCACCACTCTTGTAATCGCTGGTGTGATAATTTTTGTAAACTGGCTGAAGGCTTCTAAATCCACTTTCCCACCTTCTGGGGCATTAACTATTGGTGCCTGCCCAATATCTTCTGGCTAAGGATATAAACAAAGATATTTAAAGGAGCAATCTGTCTTAGAGTCACTATTTTATACTCTAAAAAAGTCCTCTTTGGTGACAGAAGATATGCTAAAATAAAAAGTAACACTACTGGCTTTATAAGTAAAGTCCATTACACCACAAAACGTGAATTTATTTGTAAGGCATTTGTGAAAGAGGTGACTGCACAGAGAAATGGGTGACTGTTATGCTGCTACTATTCTTAGTGGGCAGCTGCACTGTTGTGCATACACAGTTTCTTCCTTGTGTCTTTATCTGTATATTTCATGGGTGCAACACATGCATCTTTTGCTTTAAAACATAGGCACGTTGTTTCTTACAGGTGCTGAAAACTCTCAAGTCTCTCTAAAAGCAAAGAGAGTTGAGGTGACATGTTACCCCTGCGAAGATGCTGCAAGCTGTGCAGAATTGGGCTCTTTCACCTACTCAAAGCTCTGAAAGTCTCCCCAGAACAGGTTGCCCATGCGACTGCCAAGCCTGCTTTCCAAAACAAGGCTAAAACAACTGATGAGCAAGAATGAGCTAACCTGAAGGTGGCTTGGATAGCGTGAGTAGAATTCGAACTCATCTGGGTAAAATTTTGGTTGAAAATTGCCTGTTGCATGACTTCGGCTTAAGGCTTCTCAAAATGTGAAAAATATCATATTTTGAGGATTTCAATAGGGATGAACAATGAAATAGTTTCAAACAGAATCCATAATGAGTGGTTTTTTATTCCAACTGCACTTGAAGTTGTTCACCTGGTTTTTATGCAGCTGGTCAATGTCACCATGTATTTTAAAAATAGGCATATCAAAGCTGTTCTGTTTGCTAAATGTGGCTTTGCAATTATAAGACCTGCCAACCACCATGCAGAAGTTTCATTATGTTCACATTCAGGTCAAAAACTAGATAAAATCCAGAGAAGTAGACCTCAAAGACTGATGAATCCTGTGACATTTATATAAGACACTTAAACCGGGGAGGTGCTGAAAGTGCTGTCTGTAATAAAAACTTGTGTTCAATCATTTTTTTAGAGAAACACATCATAAAAGATCCTTCCACAGCTTTGTCACCAATCTGAATCCAAATCTAACTTTTTACAAGAAAAAACTCAGCAGTGTGTTAATAAAGCAAGCACCAGTTGTAAAGGAACAATGAAGAGGACTGGGCTCAATTATCTGATGGTTTCTACTAAAAAACTCAAATAAACTCAATTCTAGGCTCCCTCCCTCCCTGAATTTTGGGTAACTAAACCACATTGTCTGTTTGCTCACGATAAACAACCTTCATCACTTCCAAGCAAGAAGACTAAATGCTTAAACCCACGCAAACCATTGTTAAGGAGAAAAAGAAAGAGCACAGCATTTTCTTGGGAAAAGCAAAAGAAGTCAGGAACGCCAGGTAAAGCTTGGCGGGGGAGCCCTTGCCACCTAACTTAACAGGAGGAGAGGTCCAGACCTCAAAGGACCTTCTGTTGTCAAAGAACAAGCCTCAGCTGCATAAGCACAGATTCATAGCTCCTGGGGCAGGCAATCAGCTGCTCTGGTTCTTCAAAAGCTCATTCCCAGCCCCAACCTTGAGCTCCCCATGCTTTATCCCAAACCAGGCGATGTCCAAGGAACAGCACTCCTGTCTAAGCAACCAAAAGTGCTATTGCAGCTGCTTCTTGATCTGCTCAAACCAGCACATCAAACCTTGCTCTGCAACACCCCTGGAAAGTGCTCTCTTGTTTCTTGCCAGCGATGACTGGCTGTGGTATCCTGCCTGTACACTACTATGAACATAAGCCATTCATATAGAAATTTAGATGGTGTCACTGGAATTAAAAAACCCCCAGCACTATAAAAGGGATCAGCTGCTTTGAATACATACTTTTTCTTAGCAATTCAACAGTGAGTTGAAATTCCCATGGTGAATTACGCAGCAGGAGCCTAGGCTTGCAAAAAGATGAGCATGCTCTATCTGATTTGGTATACATACACAGAGTGCTAAAGACCCCTGTTTATTCCTGAAATGCAGTCTATAATTGCTCTCTTGTGCTGTATAAGCATTTGACATTCTACACTTATTTCCTTAAATAATCGATTTAGAAAAATCAAATAAATCCTTTTTTAAGGTTGAGCATCACAAATCACCATTTATTTTCTGATCCTTAGTTATAGGATGAAAACGTAGGTTGTTTTGTAGGCTGAAGTCCTACCGGTATAGTGTATGTATCACCCTGTTCTCACTGAAATTAATTTCCTTTGCGTAATTTCTTTTAATTAATGTATTCACCACTAACAAGAAGAGGCAAAATCCATGAGTTATTACTAAAAAATATCAGCTTTCATCTAGAACTTTATATTTTTTTAACACTTACAATATGTTGTATGCTAGTCCCTCATAAAGACAACTATCTCTAAATATAGTATATTAAAACTGATACGGTATCCATTATAGACTGCTCCTGTTCTTAATCAGGAGTGAAACAATTTTCCTACTTTTTCTAATCATAGCACAACAAAAGAATCCAGCTGAGTAAGCCTTAACATAGCAACACACTGTTTATCTTTTGAAATACATTGTCTGATCAAACACTGAAGTTCAGGCAAGAAAAAGCAAGTAATAATTGCATAAAAGTGTCTTTTTTCCATAAACATCAATACACTGGCAGATAAAATCTCCTTGGGATTGCAATGCTGGGAAGGCACTGCAGAAGAAAGAACAGAACCTGGCTCCAAGAGCAGTGTACAAGGCTACAGCCCTTACCAGAAATTTCCTTTTCTGCTTCCAGTGGCTTCCTTGTGCATTGGTGGCCACGTGTGCTTCAGTAACAATTTTGATGAGTTCCCATTCCTCATCTGTTGGCTCTGGTTTGTGCCCAATGGTTTTCTGCAGCTCTTCCCGACGTCTCTTTTCTCGATTTTCTTCTATCAGCTTCCTCTTTGCCAACCTCTTGCTGTCATCCAACACCACTAGCAGGGGAAAAAACATACAAAAATGGCAGGAAGCTCTTAAGGCTGTCTGAACTTTGGTCTTTTCTGTGCCTGAGGTACCAATTGATTACAAACACCTTAACTAATCAGTAAGGAAGTACGTTGGCAAGACCCACAGTTGAGACAGTTCTCCTACTCCTCCCTTCAAACTTCATTTTCTCAGAAGCCTGGATAGCAAAGAATGACTTATCCTCCTGGAAATGTTTTCTGTAATGCCATTGCCTCCAGGGGTTATTCCACCATTAAACTAGTATGTAAAAGCTTTGTGAAGTGTCAAAGTGCTCCTATAACAGACTTGGAGTAATCCATTTTGGGAAAGATGCACTTCTGTTTTCTTTAAAGTAGTATCAGCACACTCACACTCACTGCTCTGAAGTGTAGAATGCGTTCTTGGAAGCCAGCAGAAAGTAACATGGATTGAAGAAAGTGGGAGCACTTATTCACAGGAGGCTTAACTGCCTCTTGCATCACACAATCAGAAACGACCTGCCTTTCGTCTTTCCTTAATCCCTACAAGTGGTTGTGTGGTGTTCCTGTAGAACTCCATTACTTCCAGTGACTACAGATACGCAGGGCCCAGGGCCACTCATCTCTGACCACCACTTCACTGGTGTCTAGCCCCTCTCCTGAAGGTCTACCTGGCCACAATGAAATTGTCTCATTTATTCTTTTTCCCTCTAGACAGAAGGCAATGTTATACATTACATAACAAATACGAAGTTAGACTATTTTTCTGTTGTTTACTGGGCCTGTCCTCCTGTCAGTTCTTCTGCAAAGGATTGCTGCAGCAACAACCATGAAGGCACAGGGGGATTTATGTGACTTCTGGGGGTTTTACTTGACTTCCTCGCATTTGCACTAATTGAAGTTATTGGTGTAAATCCCTGTGCAATGGCAGGAAAAGAAGACCCCTAAGGGTTAATCTTACAGCCATATTTTCTAGTCCTTTAGAATGAGAGTCGAAATCTTTGCAGCAGATAACTTCTTCAGGGCTAAAAATAAAACAAACAACTGCAGGATGACTCATACAATGACATTCAATTTCACATCCTCCAGAATTTTCTAAACAAGATGTTTTTATCTCAAGCAAAGTGTCCATCCAGATGCATCTCTCCCTCCTCTCCTCCAAAGAGTGAACATTCCTACTGTTACTCAGCTTGGTAAGGCCAGAAGAAGGTGCAGCCTGATGAAGGATAAACAAAAAATTATAGCCTTATGAAAGTGGCTTAATGCAATGAGCGCAATTCCCTGGTACAAGTTATTAAAACCAGAAAAGTGCTGGCAGTTCTACTCTACTCTAACAACCTTCATCAATCAACATACTTTAAGCAAACACAGACATTGAAAAAAAAAGATAAAAGAAAGAAAACCAGAAAAATATACTTACAATCTGTTGCCATGCCAACAAAGATACATTTTTTGAAGCGACATTCCTGGCACTGATTTCTTGTTACTTTGTCTATCACACATTTTCCTTCATATTTACAGGAATAGGTTGGATGGAGGTTCTTCTGAATGGTTCTTCTAAAAAAACCCTAAGTGCAAGAAATAAATACATTGGAAAGCATTAGCACTGAGCAATTTTTTCAAATTGGGAGCCACTTTGGTTTGTTAGGCATGTACCCAAGTATGCAAGAATACCCACTTCATTCCATGAAGCTCTCAAAGGGGAAAAGAACAAACCAGTTTTATAGCATATGGCATTTCTTTTGATTTTCCTTAAAAATTAAAAACATATAGACATCTTAGGTAAGTAAAGGAGCAAGTAATGCTGTCTTGAGGCATGAATACTGTGTACATGTCTTCTTGTAGTCTTATGTTTTACTGTGTTAAATTTTTTTTGTATATGAAGTAGTTTATTGTGAGCCCCTTTCCAAATTCTGTAGTAATTTTGAACGACATTAAAAGGCACACACATAGTTTTAATTATAGAGCAGCTTCTGCAAATAGTAAGAATGGTGGTGTGTTTGTGCTACTAAAGGATTAAGGACAAACTGTTCTATTCCTTTCTTTCCATTAAAGCCAAATAACCAACCAACCAAATCTTGGCAAGACTAAGATTTTGCAAATACAGTCTACACAATCTTTGAGTTTGATTCTAAATAGTTGATCCATAATTTATAAAGTATTTGTATTTCTGAGAAGCAGACTTAATTTGTATTTGCCACAGAATTAAAAAAAACCCATCACCACTAAAGATTCCGTTCTATATAAATCCATTCCATCTATCTATCTATCTATTTATATATCTATCTATCATAATACAGATCTATATTGCCAACTGCAACCCATCCTAAAACCATGTGAACTAATGCAGTTCCACTGAATTCACGCATCTATACACCCCATAAAGCCTGGCCATAGGCAAAGAAATCAGATAAAGTTTATCTTTGAACTTTATTGACATAATTGTGGTACTGATTTCAACATGATTTTTCTCACTGACTTTTGCAAGGGCTGTATAAAGTCCTCAAGACTGCAAGATATGGACTGTAAAGATAGGCTGTAAAGCAAGAAATTTAGACTTCACTTTAATTCAAGTTTCATCATTATCTGTCTACATTCACCAATGCAGCTCAGGATCACCTTGACACAGAGAACACACTGACACCCTGGTCCTGTTTGACTGAGGCTGCTGAGAATGGCTTTGGTTTCAGTAAAAACAATGGCAAAATTCAAGTGAGATTTTACCTAATGAATAGTCTCTTCAGCTGGGATTTTATCTAATGAATAGTCTCTTCACTTCAGTAGGCGAAAGGTCTGTTTTTAAATCATGTTAAATAACACCCAGTAAAATCTTACAGCAGTGCGCAATTTCTTTTAACACAGAATGTTGAATTAACATGTACAGATAAGTCTATATTTCAGCTTGTACTCCTAACTCCTGTGAAGACAATAAAGAGCCTTGTCCTCATTAGAGTTTTATTTTTCAAGATTCAGCTTGAGCTAAGAGTACAACTCTTTCTTCCTTAATTACGTTAAGATCTGAAATGTTAATTAAACTGAGTGGCATAAAGCCTTTGCAAGACTGGGATCAGTTTTGTTGACATAAAATCCAGGCAAGCTATCCTTATGTGAGATTTGGAACAAGTCTCAAACTCTCATCTACCAAACAACTTGGTTTTGGTTCCACTCTAAACCCTGTGATGAATTCCTAGAGACAGGATCTGCCCCTCTCCTCCCTGAAGACCTAAGATGGCTATAGACAACCAGGGTCACAGGGTTATCTATAGTTACAGCAAGAGATGGAAAAATCTATAATGAATCTCAGCAAGTGAGCTTCTGTTTTCCAAACCTTGCATGGGATTTAATGTAGCTGCAGCTTTATGATGGCAGAGCTTGCCATCGCCTGTGTTGGGACCAGCCCATTTCACCTTCTCATTTCTTTGCATTTCTCAGAAACTTTTTGCAAAAACCCTTCTTTGTTCATCTCTAGATACAATGTGTTAGGGAAGCTGCTCTCTGTATCTGTCCAAACACTTCATCACAGAAGTGTTATTTTCATCAACTGTATTGTAACATCGTATTGTTAGGCAGCAACTCTTCCTAAACTCCTTTACTACGCACCTATATAGTAGTAGATGCAATAAAATCTGGAAAAACATTTCAGTGATGTCAGAACTTGCTGTTCATTTATTTGTGTTTAAATTCCTCACAATTTACTCTTCAGAAATTATGTGTGAGGATGCTTTGTTCATGAAAGCACTTGCCAAAGCAACTCTTGGCTATCAGCCCTGGTTATTTTTGTTACAAAACTAAAGTGACTTTGAGCAGAAGCAACTAGTAAATGTCAATTTAATTGAAAATTGATTCTATATATTTTGTATATTGATATATACATATAACTTTGCTGATAAATCATACAACTTGAAAAGCGTATGCAGCTCCTCCAAAAAAGTAACAATTTTTGAAAATTTTTAGCTCAGCTCCTAGTGCACTAAGCATTATTCAAAATTGTTCATCAGACAGAAGAACTGTATCTGAAGATAAGAGTAGATAAAGGTATGCTATGTCTCTAAAATAGCTGGTAGGCATAAAAAGAACTACTTCAGTTGAAGTAACAAAAACATTAGTAGGAAAGCTGGCGAGAGATACAGCTGTTCAGCTGGGAGCTAAGGATACTTCATAATGCCACAGTGCTGCTTATTTCCCATTATATCTGAATTAAGTTGCATCCATACATTGTATTGCTATCATCTGGTATATGGGATGCAAATGTAGAAGAATCACTTGCTCAGCTCCACAGTTCTTTTTAAAGATCTAAATATATTTTTCATACATTGTATGTATAAAACCATTATGAATATTATCATGAATCTGCTATACATAGGATATTTAGGTCTCTGTGGATTTCAATGTAACTTAGGGCAGTGATGTACAACCAAAGGAACTAGTTCAACACAACAGTTACTCTGATGAGGGGCTCTAAAGCCAATGTTCCAGACTTTGTGGATGAACAGAATGAGACTTTTGTGGCTTAGTCTCATGACACTAGTCCAAGACATGTGTGGTCCCATTTATTTAGAAAAACAATATTTTTTTTATTTTCTGCAGGAAAGAATAGCTTTTTTACAGAATCTCAAGCTATTCATGCAAACTCATGGCAGTAAAATCATGTAAGATGTGCCTCATCATGTTACTCAATTTTTTTATTTACTTGCCCAAAGCAATCTCTTTTTTAATTTAATTTTGCATGTAGTCTTGGAGATGTAATTTAGGGCTGAAAACCCATTTCAATATGCTTAAGTTAAAGAAGTCAAAATCTTTTTGAAACTATTTTAATTGGGTGTCAATGCTTCCCAAATTGATGGATGTTACTGTAGTATGAGCATGTGGAAGGCATTTTGATTTTTGCTTCTTCACAGTGATGATGAGAGGCACTGGAACATTGTTAATCACTACAGACTCTTCACGGCCATAAGCAGAACCTCAGCTATTGCATAAACAGCTTCAGTGGAGTTGCTGGGAACATGCTGATGTACTCTGGCTGAGAACATGGCTAAAGAAACATTAGAAAATAAAATTCAAAAGCTAACTGTTAAACAACAAAAACAACAATCTAAATTTCTGTTTTCTTTTCAGAAGCAAACACGGCAAAAATCAACTATATTCCTTATGCATATGAAGAGCAGCAGCATGGCCAGATACGGCTTATCATCAGTACTGGATGTTCTTATTAGCTTCTAATCTGTCTTTATTTGATTTGACAGCACAGTTCAGGAAGTCTGTATAATGGAGGAGCTGGAGAGCTATTTCTGATTCCCACTTTCCCACCGTGCCATTTACCTTGCAACCTTCGCAAGTGATGCAGCGATAATGATATCCGGTGGCTTTGTCCCCACATACTACACATAGCTCATCCTTGTCTAAGTAACTGGGTATATACCCTGTAAAGAAAAAGAGGATGTGGCATGTCAACTCCATGTAAAACAATATGATACATTTGATATAAAAAGATTGTATTAAAATCCACTGCAGATCTTGTCTACCAGTGCCGTACTTCTGAGCTCACTGAATTTCCTGAATAAAAGTTCATACTATGTTACAGACTTAATTAAACACGGTCTAAAGGATCTTCTATTCTTCAGACCGATTCAGCATCTACTGGTCAAGAGGCAGAAGCTGGAACATGGTTGCTCTCTCCTGAGTGAAATACTCCCCCAGAAAATATTTATCACTGCAAAAGATTTGATGTGAAATAATAAAATAGCAGTTAAGACATACAATATATTTCTGTTCTATATTTCAGAAAAAAACAATATACTTGTACACTGCAGATCAGATCCCAGGTTTCAGTGTGACTCAGGGACTTGGTAGTAAGAAATATTTACTGACAGATGGTTTGTTTCAAAGCAGAGAAGTACTAGCAAAGATAGCCCAAGCTGTATTGATGATGCCTGCCCTGGACGTGTTCCACAGGAACATTTAATATAGCCTGAATTTAAGGCAAAATACATGGACACTCAAATCTATGTGTGTACACATATGTGTTAGAATGAAATTTTCTCTTCTGGAGTGGTTTACCAGATCCAACAAATGAAAATATTCCTGCTGTGAAAAACGTTGGCAATGCTGGGTTCTTTTCCCACAGTAACATTTGTTTTGATAACATAAACATATTTTCAATTTGAGCAAAAACCCAAAACAATTCTGATGGCAACCAAAAAGTAACTGTAAACTAAAGACAACTTTTAAACAGAGCAAAATACAAACATTTCAAAATCAATGTTCCCATGACTTATAACTAATGGAGTTATGGTTGATAACTTTTCCTTCCACAAAATCTCCCTGTGAAGATGTAACAGAGATCTCAGATTCCCTTTGAGGGGAAGGAGGAAAGTCCACCTATTTGTATAACTGCATAAGATTATTGAAGTCTAGTAAACATTTGCCAGAATCCCAGAATGGCTGAGGTTGGAAGTCACCTCTGGAGGTCATCTGCTCTGACACCACTGCTCAAGCAGGGCCACCTACAGCCAGCTGTCCAGGACCATGCCCAGACGGCCTTTGAGCATCTCCAAGGATGAAGACTCCACAACTTTTCTGGACAATCTGTGCAAGTGCTCTGCTCTGTCACCTTCATAGTGAAAAGAAAATATTATTTTATTATTCTCAGAGGGAATTCCCTGCATTTCTACTTGTGCTCATTGCCTCTTGCCCTGTCACTGGACACTGAGAAGAGTCTGGCCTGGTCTTCTACGGTATGGGGGATGAGATATTTACACACACTGATAGCCCTCCTTGAGCCTTATCTGCCCCAGGCTGAACAGTCCCAGCTTTCGCAGTTACTGCTCATAGAAGAGATGCTCCAGTTCATCATCTTTGTGGCCCTTTGCTGGGCTTGCTCCAATATGTCCATGTCTTTCTTGTATTGGGGAGGCCAGAACTCGACCCAACACTGCAGATGTGTTTCACTAGAGCTAAACAGAAGGGAAGGATTGCATCCCTCAAGGTGCTGGTAATGATTTTCCTAACACAGACCAGGATGCCACTGACCTTCCTTGCTTCAAGGACACACTGCTGGCCTATGTTCAACTTGTTGCCCACTGGGAACCCCCAAGTACTTCAGTGCAAGGCACTTTACTGCCAGTTGGGACTCAGCCTGCACGACTGTGTTTATTATTCCTGTCCTAGTACAGAATTTGGCCTTTCCCTTTGATGAACTTCGAGAGATTCCTCTCATCCCATTTCTCTAGCCCACCTAGGCTACTCTGAATGGCAGCACACCCATCTGGTGTTCTAGACACTCCTCCCAGTTTTGCATCCATCGCCAGCTGTCTGAGTGGAATTCATGAGTGCAATGAAGGAGAGCCCTTTGGATGTGGCTGCCTGTAACACTATCCCTTGCCACTGGCTTGCTGAACCCATCTGTACCAACACATGTGAGACCAGACTTGAAGCTTGCTGTCTTTATGAAGCCCCCACAGCAGTATGGGTTGGTACAGCTCGGGGGGTCGGGACACCAGTCACTTGGAGGGGAACCAGCAGCAAGACTCAGGGCAGCAGAAGGCTGTTGGAGAATGCTGCAAGAAGGGTGGCCATCATCTTCCTGCAACTAACATGCCAGAGGGTCAAGTCAGTAAGAGACAGCTTAAATTAAAGTGCCTTCCTAAGGCTATGCGTCCAGAAATGAAAGCCCAAATCAGAGAGAAAACACTTAAAGTTAACTGAGCTTAAAATGCTCAAACTTTATGGAGGCTAGTGATCAAATCAGGAGAAAGTAAAGAAGGCAGAAAGTATTTGTATGGCCTAGTTTGAGTGTAATTATGAGAACCTCAAGTTATAGAGGAACATATCCCTATTCTCTAAATCCAGGAAGCAATAGTACTTGGAAGCCATGCCTGGATTCAGGCATCTCAGGTTTGCCAATACGCCTGCTGACATATGAAAGGGGAGTGGAGGAATGAGTTAGATCTTAATGTTGTATCAAACCAGTCTACAAGACAGCAAAAGATTAGATTTATATTCAGGCTACATTTCTCTGTGATGAACAAGTTATGCTTGGATAGTCTGGTTGCCATGTGACATTGAGGGATGAGAGACAACAGGGTTTTGACTCTAATTACATCACTGACTCCTAATGGACATTATGTCAGTGGGGGATTAGCAGAAGCTATTACCTCCATTCTGCCCCCACTTTGCTCTCACCTGCCTCTGCACATGCAACACATACACAACATGGAGCTGATAGAGTGGGCAGAAGACGCAGCAAAGGGATGCAGAATTTTTCTCTAAATTTCTCATAAAGATCAATGGCTTTCTGTTATTGCTGGTTACTGCTATTCATGAAACACAGACTTTGTGTAGCATAAACTACGTCCTCTAGAATTCAGTATCCCTGGTTTGCTTCCTCAAGAATTGCTTCTGAATTAAACGCTTTGATAGTTCATTAATTATATAATCTGGTTAGTGTTGCTCATGTAATGGCAACTTTGTTCTACTGGAGGAACAGAAGACCACTTGTCTAAACTGCTTCCTTAAATATATACAGTAGCTCATGCATATAACTACTGCTGTCCATCTCCTTCTTGGAGTTTCATTACTTTATCCAATCCAGGAAACAGTTTCCAATCTGGCAGAAGAGACAATCTCCTATAGGCACTCCTAGTCAGAAATTAAAAATGGCATCCTTACATGCAACCACATTCCCAGTTTTCCCACATCAGAGGCATTAAGTGCCACCTGCTTAAGCTACCTAAATATTATGTTCAGTACTTTTGCACAACTGAGCCCATGTCACAAGGAAAGCACGCACTTGGAACTCTTCTACCGATTTAACAGGAAACATGAATAGAAAAATCTTATCCCGAGAAATCATGGGCAACAAAAATGTGCAATGCACATATCTTTTCTATTCTAGTTTTGTATATTTTTAACACTTGTTCCAACAGACAATGGGGTCAAAACCAGGAAGAGAGTAGAAAAATTGGACCTTCAGTAGTGTTTTGAAAGATATAATTCAGACAGACATCACTCCAAAAGCAATAAGGGGACTTGCATTCAGTTCTCACAAACTGTAATGTCCACTCTAAGTAATTTCTAGTAGTTGCAAATATCCTGTATGATCTCTGTATAAAGTCAATACAATTTCATTTGAAAGACGTGCAGATAAACAGACTCAGTACATTTTTGCTGCTTCTCAGAGTTAGAAACCATACCAGCAGGAAGAAATTCAACACTGTTTTTCTAAACATGGCACCAGCATGGAAGAAATGAATAGTGCAATGGAGATCTTTGGGGAAGTCATGGACAGCAGCAGAGCTGTCAGCTAGATATTTTGAAGAGCCAGAACAACAGACTCATCTCACTTTTTGTACCACAGATAGGAACTTGCCTCTCACATCAGCAAGTACTTTTGCTTCACGTGTGTGCAATAACTCTGAACCAAAAATAAAAACCTCTTTGTGGAAAAACAGATGCTGTCTGGACAGAGTAACCCAGTGCACTCTTTCTAAAGAAGAACGTCTGATAACAAATCTCACGGGAACATTGGGTAGGTTCCTATTTCAGGTAGTCATAATTTATCCTTTATTTCTTGGTCAAAACCTACTAAGTAAATAGCTACGAGGAACAGTTCAAGAGCAACACCAACCTCACTATACTGAACTGTACAATAAACACCAACACTGTTCCTTGTTGTTTAAAGCCTCTGTCTGCTGTATTCAGCATCCTCATGAACTGTCAGTTGTTGCATCCTGTAAGATCCTCCAAGTTAACTATTTGGCAAGTATAATCTGACATTGTTTATCCCAATGCCTACCTTGGATCTCTGCTTTGGGTGGAGAATAACAATGAATGACCTTGATCTGCCATGTCTGGTGTTTCCCCTGTAGCCTAAAGTAACACCTTTTCTCCCCAGACTCCCACCTGCCAGGCTGCCTAATCTTACTGTCTTGGCAAGGCTAAGCACACAGCAGGATCAGTTGCCCCCATCTAGAAGAATATGTCATATAATCCATTATAGCCAATCTTCACCAATTTACAATACCTTTTAAATCACAACTGTAGCTTTGTAGAGGTATGGTAAGAAACAATTCCCTTTGATAGGAAAATGCACAATGAGTTTGCCCCAAGCAGCCATAAGGACAGAAGGAGATCTACTAACCTATGCAGTCATCTGAGGTACTCCTTCATTAATACTGAATACATGCACCCTTGAATTACCATTTGCAGGAATGATGCCTTAAAGCAGCATATATGACCCTGCACAGTGTAACAGGCTGGAGAGATGCAAATGAGATACTTGGTGGCTATTCCTCCATGTAACAAGGCAAAGAAAAATTATTTAAATTAAACCCTGAAAAATTATAGTGGGCTTTTTTTTTACCCCCCTCTGTACTTGGCACACATTAAAAAAACCCCAAACATGTTTTGAGAAAAGTAAAGAACTGATTTCAGTTTTGTTAAAATATCATTGCACATACTTTACATCTCCAGGTCTGTACAGATAATGTGATATTGACCCAGGGAATTAATGCACACCTTAAAAAAATTCTAAGACCAAACCGTATTTGACTACCAAACAGGGATATGAGTAACACTGATGCAAACAAATGATGCCTGTCTACCAGATGTTCATTATTAGCTTGTTCCTGATCCACGACAGATTTATAACTTGCAGGCAGAAAATGCCATTTTTTGCTATTGCACAAGGACACTTGCATTTTAAGACCAGTATTCAGTATTTTAATTTTCACTGTACACTGGCAGGATCATGTATTAAATATATTCCCTGAAATCTTTCTTTCCCCCATCTGGTATGATTTGCATGACTAGAGACCACTCACTAAAATGAGGAGTTGTGACTTACCAGTAAGCTGGTATTCACTTACTAGACACTGCAGTACCAAAATGAAAAAGATGAAATTAATTACTACCTTGAGAATCCCCCACTGTATGAAAACTGAAATGAAAAATTCATACTGCTGTTCTACTGCTTCCATAGTCACCTTGAACTCTTTGCAAATTATAAAAAATTACAAGGACCGTCCATATATCATCCTTGGCATACTTGTGTAGAAAAAGCTTAAGTGGAGTGTTTGTTGGTGAAAGCATAGAGGTGAGAGAGAAAAAGCATACTCCATTTTTGTTTGTGCCATTATCAACATTGATCTGAAAGGCTGGGCTGATACACTGATCCATGTTTCTTACTTTCTTTAAATTACACTCACTGAGAAAAATGGCTTATTTCTCCTTTGAGCTTGGAAGCAGTGAGAATGTTGTTGAACAGTTTCACACATTTCTTGTTAGCTAACTGGCTTGCTTGTCCTCAATTTTGATCTTTGTTGACATTCTCTGATTTATTAAATTAGTAAAATTTGGCAAGAGATTCTGCAAAAATCGAATCTGAAACATTTTATAGTCCCTTTTCTCTCAATGACTTTTCAATGTATTAACCCTGTTTGTTGGGCTGAGTCAGAAACCTTATCAACAACAGTGCTTTTGCAGAGAATGTGCTGAAAACATTTTAGCCCAAACTGTGTTATCACTAAAACATCTGCAATCAGTACTGTACCTGCAGCCACTACCTACTACAAGTACAAAATAAACCACTTTCAGGGTCAGACCATGCCATTTCCCCACACCTCAAATTATTTAAATGTTTTTAGAGAAAATATCTTCATACTGCATGAAGTTATTTATTTAGAAATCTAAGCCTCATTGAACAAAGCAAAGTATAACTTAGTTCACTTTCTCATCCTTCATCTGGTTGTAGAAAGGTTACCGTAAAGGAGATGAAAACATATTATTTCCACTGACTTTTTATTATGAAAGAAACATAACTCCAAATGCATAATGATTTATGCAATGGATTATGCAATTTTACTTATCAGTGCTGTTTCCTTAGATGGGTGGTCAAGAGCAAAATTAAGATTTTTAAGCCTTGAGTAATTGTTAACATAACGGGAGCTGCTCTGCTGCAAAGGCCAAGACAACAAATTCTCAGTGTTTCTATAGATTGATTATATGCACACACAATCCCTGCACCGATGACATTTTCGCACAAGCTTCATGTTGCATTTTCTTAGCTAGTCAGAAGGTACCCTAATGTTTTCACACCGCTGAGAACTCAGTTTGGACTAATTCAGTCGTGTACTCTAGCACACACACAGTACATATTCTCAGCTGCATGTTAATTGCCTGAGAAAATATAAAGGGAAATAATTATGGCAAATACAATTATAAAAAATAACAACAATAATAACAACTTTCAAAGCCCCACTCTCCCATCACATCAAGAGCCCTTCAAGAGACCTCACCTGGTATCTGGGAAGCTATCTGTAGAGCTGCAGGGCTGAGGAGCCGACTCTGCTACAGCCCAAATTCAAGAATTCCCCCCTGCAAACCCTTGGTTTGCGGTCAGCCTCTGCTTACTGTTGTCTGCCCCCACAGAACCCAGAGTTAAAGCCTAACCTCATAGACACCCGTGGGCATCTTTCATTAGCCTTGTCCAGGAAATTACTGTGCAAAGGAAAGTGAAAGCCAACTCTCATCCCAGTTTTAACTTTGCAGACTTTTTTCCCGTGTTGTCCAAATGTCCAAAACACTGTGCAGGCACAAAATGTGGAAAGATTGAGGTTTCCAGACCTCTGTACATATTTCTTTTGTACTTTCCTAACTGCATTATCTCCACCCTGTCACTGGGTACTCCTCCTCACAGCATAGGTGGTGTGAGGAGATCCAGTGACATTTTTGCCTTTCTGCTCAGCACAAGGGCAGGGGAACACAGAGCATCACCCATCCAGCGTGCAGCACTGCAAGCTCACCATGGCTGGCAGCACTGTAAGACAGGAAAAATATTCCAGTTTATGCTCTCTGGGACAAAACTGAGAATAGCACCTTGTTCTCAGATGATGAGCCCTGTTCTGCTTATCAGATTTCACAGCATTATGCAGAAAACAAAGTGTATCTGGCTGCCTGTTTCCTAGGGTAGGATCAGGTCCAAAAGGGCTTCCTTAATAAAACAGTAAGCTCTTGCACAAATGTAATGCTGTCACCTTTTAACAGTGTACACCTTTTAACAGAGCACAAAAGGTAATGGAGCAACAAGTAGATGCAAAGGTAAACCCACATCTCCACCTCTTGATTTTCTGGACTACAATTCTTTTCTTTAAAACTTAATTCTTGCATCAGAATTTCTGACAGATAGTCAGGAAATAATAGTTTTTAATGTACTGTAATAACCGAAGCAGCTTTCTTATATTTTAGAATGACTTTCTAAATGCTTATTTTTTTCCCTCAGTGACACATTGCTGAGGTCTTTGGTTCTTGTTTTTCAAGTTATTTTCTGAATTCTTTCAAAGTGACTTAAAACAGAGAAATAATTAAACACTCTTTTATAAATTATAAGATTTTCAGCATATAAAATGTTGATTTTTTTTCTTCTCAGAGGGAAAACAAGACTTTAACCATTCAGAAGACTTTAACCATTTAGTAACTAGCAAAAGTTCTGATAGCAAAAGAGTCCATGTGCTACTGTAAAGTACAATCTGATTTGAACAGCATGTTATTGAGATTATGACAAATTTCAGGGGACTAACAAAAATACCAACTGCAACAATCAAGACTCCTCACGAACACCTGTTTAGGGACTTAATTTTGCTTTAATGGGCTATTACCAAGGCTTCTCTAACAAACTCACTCACTCCCCCAATCAATTCTGGATCAATACAGACACACATGCCCTGTGAAAAGCCTTCTGTTCTTAGGACAGGATTAAAGGATTCGTTAGTTTTATGATAGCTTGGTTAAAAGATGGAAATTAAAAAAAAAAAAGAGAGAAGATGCACATGTTCCACACAGTTTAGCTCTCTTCTCCTTAACAAACTCAACATTTGCAAAGGTTTGACAGAAGGGAGGCCACTTTTTATTGATTATCACAGTAATACGGCTCTAAAGAATCCCAAAGCACGTTGCTCAGTCTCTGTGAATGATCTATTAAAAGCCTGCTTGAGAGTCGGCTTCCACTGAAATTCACTGCCATTTCTTAGTGAAACTGAGGTGGTCGAAAACAAGGGCAGACAAGCAGTTTTTAAAAACAACTCTATTCTTTTAACCAAACAAGTGCAAAAACTTTACATGGAGTAGATGTCAGGTGTCTGAGTACTGAAATAACTTAAAGCTCTGATCTAGGTGTATCAATTATTATTTATAACTTTTAACATTATAAAAAATTTATTCCTTCACCGACTTTGCAACAGCAAGTCTTTATTTTTTCTAAGTTAATCCTGAGATAAACTTTTTCTCTAATGAAAAATAAGACATGGGAAAAGTCTGCAAAGGCTATTAATTTATTAATTAAAACCCAACAGCAGATAAATAGCCTTAAAAAGCATTTAAAATGTTGCACAACACAAAAACATGCATTATCCACGACTACATTTAGCCTACAATTTGATCCTGTTGTTACTGCTTCCTAGACGGATTTTTAAAATAATTTTCTTCATTATGAAATACAATGCTGTTCAAACTATAAAATTAAGATGTTTTTCTATTGGTCATACAGATTTATTGCACCAAGGGCAAATAAATATTGCCTGCCCAAAGGAAAATATTTCAGTTTTCCACATAGTTAATAAAATTAAACAGCCTACTTTTCACTACAAAGATACTTTAAAAGTAGTAAATGGTGTTTTCTCTATCTATCTAATTACATCAGATTCACATGGGTTTTGGAAAACTGCATACAGAAAAGCTGGTCTTATCAGAAAAGAACATTATTTTGGTATAACATACTGGTTTTATTTATTCTTTAATAATGTGATTTTAAAGAAACACAGAGAATGCATACTCTGTATGCATCAGTTTGGTTGTCTGAGTTCAGAACAAGCAACACCAAAAACATTTCCAAGTGTTTGTTGGTATTTTGGGCTCTTTTTAAATCTCCTTTGCTTACTTGAAAGCAAAAGAATAAATTCTAAAAACCTGCAATGATTTAACCCTGAGGCAGCCGACATTGCACTCTGATTGTATCACAAACATGTTGATTCGATCAACTTTTTGGATGCAAAGTCGTGTTGCTTGCACAGATATATTCTTGAATTTTCAGTCTTTTTTGCTGTGCATAATCAGAAACTCATGGTTTTCACTTAGAAGACAGTAACTCAAACACAATCATTTTCCCATACATATTTACAGTTCTATTTTCAAAATCTTTTGCCTGAGTTGCTGAGTAAACAAGAGATCACATTTACTGAAAACGAGGACTTACACAGTTTGTATGTAAGCAGAAACACAGCTTTAAGATGCAGAATATATAATGACGACATTTCAGAAGAGAAACTTTCTTATCGAGCTCACTGGTGAATAGCAAAGGAACTTAGTAGCCCCAGAAAGCAGAAAAAAAAGCAATGTATTTGCAATTGTCTCTTATAGATTAAGAAAAAGTGCTTGGAAATCCTCATCGCTCACCGAAAACCTTACAATCACCTAGCAACCTATGTTACTGCTGCTTTCAATTTTGAACAGGCAGCCTTCACATTCAAAGATGCATCTGAGCCAACTGATGCAACTGTAAGTTTAAAGCAAAACAAAAACAAAAACAGAGATTATTTTTTTTTGTTATTTAAATAAAATGCCCCTACCTTTCTTCTGAGAGTACGATGGCGACTGCACTTGAGAAAAAGTAGGTTTTTCTTCTGTGAAATATTCAGGTTGGTTGTACTGATTCAGGGCCATGTCCATGTCAGAGTACTCGCTTTTAAACACGTTTCCAGGGTAACTACAGGTATAAGGCTGATTCACCGCCCAGGCCTGTTCCATATATATGTTGTTACTGTGCAGGACCTGAGCATCACAACTGCTGTAACCCTGATTATCTTCGATATATGTGCAATAATCAGTGGACTGCATGTAGCAATTGCTACCAGCAGCTGGGTGCACTTCATATATTTCTTGCATACAGTAGTTCATTTTGTTAGCCTATCTCAGCTTCTACTTTACGTACACACACACATGCATACACACGCAGGCATGCATACACATGGATAGGGAGAGGAGCAATGAATATACACCAACAGAGTCGACTGCAAAACAGCCCGTTTTACTTCGGAGCAGCACCTGATGTGCTAAAATCCTATTTATATTGGGACGGCTTGTGAACTCCCCTGCCAGTCAAACATATTGGGAAGCAGATTTATGACAGTCAAAGGTCTTAATCTGTGACTGTAAGTTAATTCCAAGGGAAGATGGCAGTCAGGTAGCAATGACCACCAGACAAAGAAGCGACATCCTGACAACCCTCCTGTTCCCCTGTTTGTCTGGAATAATCATTTTATAAACCATTTCCAGCCTTTTCCAATATGATTAGAAAATGATTACTAAGGCGAGGACACAGTTATGTCACTGTAGTTGTCAACTTAAGTGTGAAGAATTATAAAGACTGCTTAAGAACTCCCAGAGGGGATACGCTGAAAATCCTAAAATCAATAATCCTGTTTTTCAGTATTAAACCATAGAAAATCCAATAGTGCTGTGCTGATGACCCGAACAGTAGTCTAGTTTTACAAAATTTAGCAACTTAATCTGTCATCAGCTTTATTGATTTTGTTTTACAGAATTACATGCATGAATCTCCCCAGCCTTCCACACGTACACAATCCTCCCCACTGCCTGGTAATGAATTTATGGGAAAGCGGCTTTTCTAAACTTCAGTGATTTCAAGAAGTAATTTCTATTGAGTTCAACAGGTGGGAAACTTCAAAATAATATAATCAGCAAAAAGAACACTGCTTAAATATTATCAATAAGCTAATTGCTTTGCTATTCTGCTTTGTTATCTTTTCTGTTTCAGTAATGAAGTACTTTTAGAAAAGCTTCTTTTTTGACAACAGAGAGAGGAGAGGAAGGAGGGTTTTTTGTCAGTTGAGCTCACCTATGAACTATGAACATGTCAATGGCACTAGAACAAAAGCTGTATGATATTTTAATTGCTTAATGCACCCCAAACTTCAATACAGTTAATACAACTTCTTTAATCAGCCATTCTTTTTTAATCTAAAAGAAATTATTTTATTTTAAACTTATACTAGCTGCTATTGGTTTTTTTACTAGGCAAAATGTGTTTTTTCATTACAGCACAGCTAAAACTCGATAAAACTTGTGAAGTCAGTAACAAGATGGTATCCCATTCTAATCTATCTGTTCTTATTATTAGGGAGATGCATTATTACTGATTTGATAATGAGATCTTAGCTTTCTTATTTCACTCATTTTAAACTAAAGGATTGCCAAAATTACTGCGTAACTTGGCCCTTTTTCTTCTAGGATCTTGAGCATACATCTAACAGTCTCCATGAACATACACCTAAACAGTCCTCAAAAGGTCAGTGCAATAGGTGAGAACTGGGCATGACATGTACATATTTCTCCCTATCCGACATTAGTTAATATTTCAGACTAAAAAAAAGAGCTAACAGAGAAACACTTTCCCTTCCAACATACAACTGTAACTAACCTATCTAAATAAGGAGCATTTTCAATTAGTGCCTAATTAGTACCAAATTCAGGACAAGTGCTTCCAAGGATCAGAGAAGTTAAAATTCATGCTTGGGAGGTTTTTTTCCCCCTCTAACTATAGAAGAATGTCTTTAACATGCATTTCTTATTAACTTGCTCATAAAATAATAATACATTTCGTAAGTCAAACCAAACTCTATCAAGATAATCCTACTGAAGTCAATAAAGCTGCCTTCAAAATGAAGTTATTCTGCTAAAACTCTAATAATTTAAACTAATATATTATTTCATTAAGAGTACCAACAGTTACTGAAATCCAAGAAGCAAAACCCTAACGAACGCTCATTCATTTACCATTATCTAACTTAACAAATACCATTGTGAAATACAATGTGAAAAAGCACACAATAAAAGTTAATTTTAATTTTAGGTCATTGTCTAGATTTTACAAACAGTGACTTTGTCTGTGATAAAAAGCACATCTCATGCAGGATCTGATTTTTCAAGAATGGATGTTCACCACTTCATAAAAAATGCATGCGTTTTGTAAGAGATTCTGCAATAGCTGTTTACACAGAAACCCAGAAACCATTCCCATGTAGGTGATGGGTTGGTAATATTGTAGTGTATGCAACACATAACAGTGTGCCGAGCTTACTTCTCCACACTGCTCAGAAAGAAAACATTCCCAATTACAGTACCGTGGTTGTTCATTTAGCACAAAAAAGACCCCCTGTACAGCCAAGAGGAATGATGTAGAGCTCACACAGAGGTGAAGCCATGTTTTACAGGTTAGCAGAGCAGAATACCTAGATACTTTTACATCACTCAGAAAAGCTTTGGAGAACTCGGCTTTAAATTCTTAGTGGGAATTTTTCCTCATATGGATTTGTTTTGCCAGCAAAGTCAAAATTCCCACTAATTTCTCTCCTCTTGTTTTTTTGTCGCTGATTGGATTTAGGTTTGTTACTGAAAAACTAAACAGAATTGAGACCTTGTGTAGATAGAGCTGTTCCAGCCAGGATGGCACCTGACGAAATGGTATTTCAACATGGCACAGCCTGTGAGTTACTTTCTGTTTCAAAATAAATCCCTCAAACATCTCTTATTTTCTATTGCTATGTCAATAATGCTTAGAAATGTGTCATACGTACTATTTTTGTCAAAAGTTACTGTAATACTGCAATGAAATTAAATTACATGAAACTGTGAAGAATGAGAAAATGAAAAATGAATGGAAGACTTTTCCAACAAACAAAAAAGAATTATAAACACTGCCAGGGAATGTGGGTTTTCCTTACCTGTGATGTGCTAATATTAAAGAGGTTTTTAGCCCTGCAGATTGTTGTTCCCTTGGAAACAAATCAGTTCAAAGAACACTGCAAAGATTTAACATCCTTATTAAAACTGAAATTTTCCTAAAATATTTTCATTTTAATATTTTAGGGTCCAATCCTGTAGGTTTGTTTCATGTACACCTTTGAATTAAATTGTCTGATACAAGACAGTCAGGGTCTTTATCAAAAGTCTGAGAGTGGAGTAAAATAATCTTAACAGTTTTTGTTTGTCTTGTATTCTGATTTGGATATTAAAGTCTTTACATCATGTCATGTTGAGCTTTTGTTGCCTTCAGCAATGTAGTATCACACTTGCAATTTTATTAATTCACAAGTGTCTGATTATGTGAACACATGAAAGTTAATCACCATCAGAATAAACCCTTCAATTCAAGCAAACAGGTCAGTGATAAAACAGAAATTTTGATACTGTGACAGCAGAGGATCCAAAGCTCAAACCTCTCACAGTCTCAAGTGTTAGTTCGCTGTACTAAAAAAGGCAAAAATTACTTGTTGAACGTGGGCCTGGAATGCCCCAAAGGTTTTTATATACTCACCGTTGTGTAAATCAGAAGTAAGGGTAGTGCAGTCAGAGCTGTTAACTGGGTGGGAAGAAATCAGGCCGAGAATGCCTAACAGGAGGTGTCTGCAGAAGAGACCACCTTACACTAGACCATTCAGCTCTTCATTGACTTCTGTTTTACAAATTATGACTAAAACTTTTAATTACCAACAATGAAATACCCCACTAAGCTTCAGTTGTGACTTAACTCAGTTATAAAACCCACCAAAATGAACCCACAGATATGTTAAGGAAAGACAAAAATCCTGTGGATGATCCTCTGGATGCTACAGCCCAGCCAACTGAGGTCCCTGACACAGAAAAAAGAAGTATCATTCAGTGCAATCCACTCTGCTGTGGCATATTACCTGCAAGAGTCCTATTCTCCTGACTTTTTCCAAACTGTGCACCCTTGTTCTAGAGTCCTGGGTATCGCAATGCTGCAATTCTAAAAGATTTGGCAGTGTCAGTACGTGGGAGTTATTGCAGAGCATTCAAATCAGTCAGGGCAGAGTGCCACTTCTAACGGACCAAATGGAAGGATCTTATGTTGGTTGCTATTCAGACTTCATGCATAAAGATGAATAAAAATCCAGTATTTGGTAAAAAAATTTTGCACATTTGAACATGTAGTTGCAAGGATTAAACAAACCGCTCTGAATTCCTCACAGTTTTGTATGCTTGTATTATCAGCTCCTAGTTTTGTAATACAAATTTTTACACTTTACAAAATAACTGTTATATTTCCTATTTATAGATTTTCTTGTTGCCTGAAATCTCTCAGTCACCTCTGATGGTTTGGGGAAAAAAAGAGATATTAAATCATTGCTTTTCTGAGAGAACACAAATCTGCGCTTTCATAACATGGGCCACATCCCAGACAGATCTTTTCACATCATGAAGAAAATATACTGAAAATTGTAACAACTTTTGAGCAAAACTACTAATGTGCCTTTTGCACAACACACATAAGTTGTCAAATACAGCTATCTCCGTGCCCACACAATGAGTTACCATCTCTCTTAAATGTATGTATTTGCACCACCTTATTCATTCACTTTATGCACTATGATCAAAGACTCAAAATGATCCCTCAAAAGTACGACTCTGCAAACTTATTGTTAGAGATTAACCTAAGAAAATCTCAAACATCAGAATCCAAAACAACAACAACAAGCATTTACAAGAACAGAACATTAACTCTTTATGGCGTTTCTCTAATTTTGAAAACTCTACTTGTGACAAAATCATAAAGTACGTAGGATTATGGAATTCCAGTGCTGAAAAGTGACAACAGCATCTGACATTTCCTGGAGTATGTCTCAGGGGAAAAGACATTAAAAAAATCACAATTTCATCTATGCTATATTTATTTTAGCAATTGATACAGTTGAAGGAAAAAGAGCTGAATCTTTCTGGCATAAAATAATTTCTTTGGGTTTCCAATAGCAAGATTCAAACTAGCTGTGATACAAACCAGAGGAAAATCTTGCTTAGACAACAGCACATCTCTTTTCTCCATGTGTACCAAATTAGTTATTTCTCTAAAAGTGCTCCTCTCACAATACCCACTGTACCTCGGCTATGACATGACACTAAATTTGTCTGTGACTCATAAAATGCCAGTGTGATGTGCCTTTTATTGAAATACTTCAGACTCATTAGTCTGCTTGGATAACAAAGAATGTCATAGTTTATATTTAAATGTTCAGATTCACTACAATTCCAGTTACCCCTCAAAATATTTTCAACACCTTGAATAAATTTGGTTAAAAGAGAATGGAGCTTGCTCTTTCCTGATCAGGACTCCTGCAAGGTTTGTGCTTGCTTTTTCTTGCACTATTCATGACATGGGTAGGTAGCACACAGTCTCATCAGAAATCGTTTGCTCCTTGAGAGGTCGGCCAATAAACGGGCTAACAAAATTCTTGAATAGTGTTTGACAACTTTTAAGATGGTCTCTGAACAAATATTACTAAGACTAATTATAGACCTGTGACCCAGACAACCCAATTTGTTAAGCCTCCCCATATATCATAATTGGAAGACCCTGTCAGCAGACATCAGTTAATTACAGAGCTTATCTCTTGAGAAAGTAACGGCCAATACTTCAAACATGTACCTTTTCTGAGTCATTCCCTACCTCAACTTCACACGAAAACACCAAGGTAAAAAGTTTCATTTGTTCAAAAATAAAACCAAGCAGAAAGCAGGCTAATTTAGCTTGACATAACATAATTAAAAGGCTCCTGGATGGGGCTGTCTGATTTTGGCAGTCTCCTGACAGCCCTTAGTAAGACGTTAAAGCGATCAACACCTGACATCTGTTAGCAAAGAGGCATTCTGAGGTAAAGCACAACTAAATCTAAAGAAATCAGGTACTTAGACCAGTTTAACTTTTTCATGAGGTGATATCCTGCCTGACACTGTAATCTTTCTTCCTGGAGTGACGCAAGACTTAAGTAAAAGAAAACAACTTGTAATCCCCCCCTTCCAATATGCAGTAATTATTTTTTAGGCAAAGAACAATGAAGAACTATTTATCCAAGTTTAAAAAGGAATAAGAACAACTTAAGCACTAAATTTGTGCTAATACCCAAGCAACTGTGATTCTTAAAAGGAATTCCTTCAATGTTGTGCTGATGTGAACAGAACAACCTACCTAAAAGAAAATGGTTTATTCTCCTGACTAGTGAGCCAAAGAATATTCCTAACAAGAAGTTCCAATTGAGTTCTGTACATGCACTTACTGAGGCTTTGGGTACGGTTAATAATAAGAAAGAAGGTGAACACAGTTACAGGTGAGAGATGAACACCCTGAAGGTAGAAAAGAATGCTTGCATTTTTAATGTATCAAAGATACGCTTTATTAAAAAAGGCCAGGTTCAGAAAAGACTTTGATCAGCTTATCAAGATCACAAAGAGAGAGACAAATACTTCTTAAAAGCTCTAAAATAAGAGATATTATTTTGTATTAGGTATCACAGAAAACCCCAGTAAGTACTCACCACATTGTCATAAGGGCTCTTCACAAAGCTATTAAATTAAATAGAAGGGAAAACTAAAAATCACAATTACCCCTTATGAAAAAAATTTAAAATAAAAAAGTAGGTAGCAAGAAAACATCCCCACATAATAATGCTTTTACCAATGGCCAAACCCCTGACAATAAACAAAGACATACCCTGGTTTTGCTTTGTTTTGTTTTTTTTCTAAATACAGAATTTGCTGTGCTCTGCATGATAACATCAGTTACCTTTACACTTTTTTTCTTCTTTTTGGTATTCCTGGGCACTTGACATGACTTGGAAGTTTGCTTTTGTATGGCCTGGCTGTAAAACTGTCCTAGTCCAAGTTGAAGCATGTAGGCATTGCAAAAGCTGCTGTCCATTCCTCTGGATATCATAATTTTTGAGGTGTCTTTTCCTACAGAAACGATTTTCTGTTATGCCCACTACATTCCATTTCTGATTTCTGTCAGGAAGGTGAATCAGTCTGTCCCACAAAAGGAGGCCACGTCCTGGATGTTTGGCAAATACTGCAGGGCTACAAACTGTTGGCTTTGCCAAAATCTTGCTCAGGTGTGGAGTTTTGGAAAGCAAGTGGTTCCCCAGCTCTCCTGATGCTGTGGTATTCCTGTGCATCTCCACTGGACTGCACTGATACGATGCAGAACCTTTCAGCCATGCCCATTCAGCCACCATAGTTCCCCTTCGGTACAAGTAAATATAAAATTTTCCTGTCTGAGAAGCCTGAAAAAGTAGGCAGATCTATGTGGACAGGCTAACACAAGATGTAACTTTCACAACATCACAACTACAGCATGGGCCTGAGGGCAAGTTACCACCGATTTATTGCCTTGCTCATATGATCATTTGAGGTCTTGTAGGTCGAGGCTGGTCGTGAACAATTTTCAGATACTTAAAACACAAAACATCAAGGATTCAGCCTTGTTTGACTTTGCTCTTATCGTAGGCTGACCTGAGGGACACTCTGTTACCTAAGTGTGACATTCTTATGTGGGCATGCTTAGCAGTTCCGCTTTTGCTACCTACTGCCTTTCTCTGCTTGTGGCCACAGAGGAGTGTCAGAGATGCTAATTTTATCACAGGAGCACGGACACTTGGCTCTGGTGTGGATAATGGACAATACTAAAGATGCATGATTTTATCTAATTGGTCATTACTTATTCTTTGGTATAGAAGAAACTGAGATATCACTAGTTGCAAATATAAATTTGCAAAACTAAATATAGCCCTTTTTCTATTTCTGGGCAGCAAAACTAAATGCTGTAGAAATGACCCATCAAAGATGATATGCCGTATTTCAGGGAATTATTTTATCTGTAACAAAATTCAAATACAAAATAGCTGTCTAACTTGCATATAGAAAACAGCAAATTCCAGGCATTTGATGACTGATGCCCACAGTGGTTTTAATCATAGTAAGATTCTGCTGTTCTAATCAACCTAAGAGTTAATTTTACATGCATTTCACTCAGTAAAGTAACATATTAGTAAATAAGTGCACTCTAAGTCATTAATTTCCAGATAAAAATGATTCAAAGTAACTTGGGATTTCAGTTATCAGATCTATCATAATATTGTTGTTTCTGAATGCTTTGTCTTAAGACTTCTCTTAAGTGGAACATTGCTAATACAGGACAAATTCAGGAAACTTAATTATGATTAGTTTTAAATACTGTTATCCTATGTAAATTCCTGTAGGTATACACAGCTTTCCTCAATATGTTATTTAATTTTAGATGTAAACACCTTTTTTATGCTAGGAATACAAATTCACCTGATATTTGCAGTTACAAGTCCATTCCTTCTACTCACTGTATCTCAGCTGGACATCAATAACATGAATTTGTGTGAGAAACTACCCGGCATCACGGACTTCAATGCACAGGGCAGGTAAGCTACCTACAGAATTTGCCCATATCTACTTACTTCCAGCTTTATAGATCTGCTCTTACTTCAGGCTTGATTTTCTTAGTAAAATTAAAAACTAATTCTAAATTCAGGTAATATGGCAAGAGAATACCATTTGTAGGAGGATTATCAGGTTTAAAATAGAATAGTGAAAGTAACCCAGAAAGTACTAGGCAATTAAAAAAAATTTAAAAGAACAGAATATAAAAGTTTTTTCATAATTTGAACGCTTTTATATTCCCTTGACTTCACAAATTTAAGGTCAGAGGGAGAGAGAGGATTGCTCTGATAAAACCCTCTGGGAGCTGCACAGAACTTCCCTGTAAGATCTGAATTGAACTTAGGCACTTCACTCTCCGTGGAACAAAGAGGAACTGTGCATTATAACCCACCCATTCTCTAGACTTTGCATAACCTCAGACAGTGTACCTGGTTCAGTACAAGGCTCCTCTCCCCTGTCTTCCTTCACACCCTAATTATCTCCCTGCATGGATGATATTGGATCTTTACAAAATGAGAGACTCAGGCATGTGCAATACATATATTAAAATTATAGGCATTCCTATAATTCACTCATAAATAGATCCATGCTTTGTCAGTTCCTTGAGCAGAACCACTGATGCCACACAATTCTTGATCTTGTTTAGAAAAATCAGTTATATCCTCAGTTACTCAGGTCTTGCTTTTAGTCCTCAAGATCAGTGATTCATAATCCAGGCTGTTCAGCCTCACTAGGCAAAAATTTCTATACCTTTTCCCCAAATTTATCTTTAATATTAAAGGTCATTTTTGCTGTCTTTTAGCCTATGAGGATTTGTGTTACCCTTGATTTTAATTAAAACCCATACATTCACCACAATGGTAAAACTTCTGTTCCCCAAGGATGCAGAGAGGGTGTCACACAAGGCTTATAGATTTTTAACAGGGAACTCGAAAACCCCTCATAACTTAAAAAATAACATTAAAACATATTTTCCAATTTCTGTGTTTGCAAAGCATCTATGGGACTTTAAAATATGATTCTTGACACATTTACACTATGGGAAGAAACTGATTCTATTACAGCTTCCATCATTTGGAATTTGCCCAGGCAGAGTTTACCAAGGCTAACCCAACATCAAGAAGCTATATCCTCTCTTTTCCTTTTAGTTCCCTCTGAAATTTGTCTTACCATTTTCTCTGCCACGTTAGCTACAGTTTATTTAATTTTACAAGTCTCCACTTTATTTCACAAATTCTCTTCAGTCACCAGGGACAATTCACATTCAAGTTCTGCTAGACAAGGATTAAGTTGTAAGGAGCTACCACTGAGGGGTCTCGTACTTTGTCTCCTTTTCTTGTACTTCCTATACTGTGGCACAGCAGATGTTTATGTCATAAATTACCATTCATCTTCTTATAATGTTAAATTAGTTTCATGACAGGACTACATTATTTATTCTACTCCATTGATTTTAACATATCCTGCCTGAATTTCTCAAAGGCTTTTTTTCTTTTTCTTTTTTTTTTTGTTTTTTTTTGTTTGTTTGTTTGTTTTTAAACAAATGACACAGTTGAAATCTCCTGCATCTGCTCTTGGTCTTGTCAAACCAAAATCTTTGATAAAGGATAATGTAATTTTGTCTGAGCTCCTTACTTGTAAGAGAAGCATCTCTCTCTCCCTCTAGCTCCTGTTAAAACGGCTATAATCAAGGCAGGAAGCAGTACAGCCTACTGGGGTGAACACTGACTAAAACCACAGGACCTATTTCAGAGTTAAGAGGGACTAATAAGCAGGGCCAGAGCTCTTCTCATCAAGGAAACATCAAGCAATTTCAAAATACACATTGTAGCAATAACTGGCATCTGAGCAGTCAACAGGTCAAAAGACTTCCTCCAGTTTCCTACAGAGGGTCTTTAAAGGTAAGTTTGTTTTATAGAAGCAGAAAAGTTTTGGCAGATGAACTGCCCATTGAGATAAACTAGGCAAGGGGTATCCCTCAGAATTCTTTTACTACAGGCCAAGACAAAGACTCCTCAATGGGTGATTGTAAAGGCTGGCCTGTTCTCAGACATGCAGCGTTATCTGAATATCAGTATATAAAGGATTATGGAAAAATGGAACAATTCATTTGTTTTCATCTCAGTTATGTAGCTTTTTTCCCTAATTCTCTACTAGTATCAGCCAACAGTGGTCGAAGAAGGGATACAAAAAACCTCTCCCTTTTTTAGTACAACTCAAATGAAGAGAGTCGTAAGTTGTTTTTTCCAGAAAGATGGGAGATGGTAGCCAGCCAGCCAGCAGGACAGTGTTTCCTGCTGGAGTGAGCTGTATACTAGTCCTGAACTTTAACCCTGACAAAAACTCAGAGTGCACAAAATAGGACCAAAAACCTCACTGAAAGAGTGCCTGTTCCCCGTGCTCACAACAACCCTTGAGGCACTGCATTAAATTCCCCCTGCTATGCCCTGAGAGCTATACTAATTTTTCCTAGCTTGGGATCTGCCCTGTTGCAATCAAGGCTGGATTTGCATTATCATTATTACTATTACTGCTTTATACCACAGTAGCTCCAGTAAACAGCCAGATCCATTGGTGATGAAAGCTGCTGTGACCACACAGGCTCCTCAGAGACTGACTACATTGCTCTCACTTTTTTGGGGACTGCAAACATTTATTTTTCACCCTCGGCAACAGGCTGTCACTTAGGCAAAAGGTAAATCAACAGTTCTGGGATGTCAGAGGATTGCTGTTTTTACAAAGATACTTCCTCTCACAACAAAAAGTTATTTTACATTCCAAAACTGCTCACAGCAGAATTTCTACAGAAAATTCTGTCTATACAGTATTTCAATTTGCAGCTGATAAAAATAGTAGCAAGTAGGAGAACAACTTAGCAATCTCTGAATTGTTATTAACTTACACGATTGCAAAACTTATATAATAAAGTTTCGCCCTTTCGCATGTTTGAGGTTTGCTGAAAACAGAGCAGAGAGGACAACAGCACTTCACTAGTTCGGTTTTTTTGTTTTGACATTGAAGTATGCAAGCATATAAGGACACTGAAGTGGGCTGGCTTCAGAGAGATCAACTAAGGCAAATGTAATCAGGATTAGGACTGAGGGGTGCACAGTAGGTTGGTGAAGCAGCCGAGCTTTGTATGGACCTAGTCCAATAACACTAGATCATTTTTACTTGATGACTTGAGAAAAAAAAAGAAAAAAGCAACCAAGCTACAATCAAAGGAGATCTTCCCAGCAAAATTAACACTTGATTCATGTTTTTTTCAAGCACTTTAAACCACACAAAGTAACTACAAGTAAAAGCACATAAAGTTTTCATGCTGAGAGAGATGAAACCAGCAGAGCCAGACAGGGCTAAGGTTTCGTTTCTTCTCATTAATCTTGCTGTCAGTTTACAGCATTTTGTTTTCTCTCATTTATTTTTTGTCTCCTCTCCTTCTCTGCTTTCCTTTCCCATCTTTCTCTTTTCTCCCAAATAACAGCATAGCATTTTCTCCTGTTGCTTCCTTATAAAAGACTGAAACATTTCACAACTGAGTTTCTCAACTTTTAAACTAGGCTCATATGATTGCTGAACAAGAAGAAGGATGGAGCACAGCTCACACAGACTAGCCAGACTCTTCTTCTTAAATATGCAAATCCTGCCTTTGTAAATGTGCTAAATAAAACCTTTGAGAACACGTGATTTCTTTCCCAAATTTTAAAATATAAAAATTACAGTGCCTATAAGAAAAAAATTGTAGAGTGGAAGGACTGTAGCAGGTAGAACTAGTGATGTCTACTGAAATCATTAGGTGATTTACAGTACTTTGGAAATGTGTGTGTATGTGTATGCTTGTGGAAGTAAACAGCCAGAGTTATTTAATCCAGGACTGTTGTCCTGCTACTTGCTTTAGCAGTGGCAATATTATAAAATATTTAAATATTACCTTTTAGCATATGGATTGCAAGAAAAATTAAATGTCAAAATTTTCTATCTTTTGGACAAGTATTACATCACCATGAAAGAAGAGTGCACAGATAGTTACAATAAGCTTTGTAAACAGTTTCTCATGTGTAAGAAAAGGCAATATTAAGAAACTTGTAATAAACAGTGTAATAGCTTTATCCTTGTTCTTGATGTATCTTAACGAGCTCCTCTGTGAATGAGTGCAATCACTTTTTAAAAACACACTGAATTTCTATTAACTGTTACGGTAATACTACACATATACTTCTCAAGAGCTGGGCTTGACATTTATGCTGAAATTTCTAAACACGAGAAAAAATTAATCAGAGAAAAAGAATATCCAGAAGAACATGATAGCTCATCTGTAAGTTAACCAGATGCAAGTTCTGAGCACAGAGAAGCAAATGGTTCAGGACTCAGGGTTTTGGTATGTAAAGAGCCATCTGAAACCCTGTCCTTTGAGAAATGAACAGGAATTGTGTAGACCAATATGGAATCTTGTAGCAGCTACAGATAAAGCAAGCATACCAAAAGAAATTAACCAAAGCTATATGGGGAAAAAGCAGTAAGATACCAGGATACGATACCAGGATACACAATGGAACCACAAAGTGGTGCTAACCAATACAGCCACATAGACGCTAAATGCATTTTCCCCTCTCGTAGTTCTGTACAACTGTGGGAGGGAGTTTTTCTGAGAAGAAGCTATTAGAGCAGTTCTGTTCAAACCACAGGGCTCACCTGGCTGCTTTTCTCCAACAGGAGCCACAAGCAGATATCCAGGGAAGAGAAAGAACAAAGCAAGCATGCATGAGAGTTCCCACCAAGAGCCTCCCAATCCCCAGCTACTTGTCAGCTCTATGGCCTTTCTAAAAGGTACCAATACCCAATAGATCTCTCTTCGAAGGGCAGCCCAGTCTACTCTTGTGTACACTTGCATTCACAACCCCCTCTGGCAAGGAGTCCCAGCAACTGTCTCTCTTTAAGTGCAGAACCACCTCCCTCTGTTTTAAAGCAAGATTGATTTAACATCCAACAGACAGCAATCCACCTCTCCAGGACTCATTTTGCAGACTACTGTTTGTGTGAATACAGGAATGTTAATGGATGTTTACTCTCTTCATATTGTTCTAGATAATTCTTGTAATGCCTGGGAACCTACTAAAATAAAAGTGAGAAGCCAAACCACCATTTTTAGAATACGGATCAAAATACATAGAATAGATCTTTAAAAACAAGTAAGTTACAGTAAAACCATCTAGGAAATCACTCAAATCACTCTCACAAATCACTTCAGATCACGGTCACCTTTTTCTAAAATCCTGATTCTGAGTACTACTTTCATCATGAGCTTTCAAATCAGTTCACACGGTCTTTCCCTAATCCCTCATTAGACCTTCCACTTCTTCCCACTGGGGAATGGACAGTATATTTGGCCACTGCTTACTAACAAACTCTAGGGGATATGTGCACACAATTGAAGCTATTTCTTTTTTTCAAGGTGGTGAAACAGTTCAAGTTATTTTTGCACTAGAATTGCTTAAAGAGATAGCCAGTATCTTGAAATAACACCTCCCATTGAAGGACTGAGGTTTGACCAATGGCCAGGTAAAAAACCAGAGGTAGTAAACTAGCAGTCTTGACAAATATGTAATTTGTTAAAGACAAAAAAGGTAAATAAACAAATAAAGTTTGCCCAAACAATGCAGTCAAAGACTTCTTCAGTAAGAAAGACAAACTGGGATGTTTGTCCAGGAGAGGAGAGAGGAGAGAGAAGAGAGGAGAGAATTCTTTTAAACTTGAAATAAACTCAAGCTTGGCACAGGTCTAAACCATTTTCAGAAATACGACAAAGCAGAAGTGAAAGTCTGGCCTTCATGTATTGCAAAGCTACACATTTCCTTAAACATTTGTCTTCATTTATGATAAGCACTGTAGGAAATCTGATGCTTTTAAAGAACATAATGAGAAGTGCATTTAGTGAATGTAAAAGTAATTTTGTTTATATGTAGATAAATGGAAAATGTCTGATTGGATTGAATCTATAGTTTACCAACAGCTTTACAATTGGCGCAAAAAAATTGCAGTCGTCTCTACGTATAGGATTCACTATCAAGGACAAGTATTGTAGGTTCATTGCTCTGACATACAGTTATCACAAGAACTAAACAGCTGCCTGTGGTCAGGCTTTTGAAGATTATAAAATAGCAGGCTGCAACTCCTGTGGCAAGCACAGCATAGTGTTTTATTTTATAGGCTAGGAGAGAAGACTTAGATAAAACAGGACATTTTAGTCTTTTTAAATAACTACTCTAAAAGGTTCTTGCCTGAGAAATGAACAAGAACATTTTATACTGACACCACTTTGCAGTCGTCCTAACCTGATGCCAGTAGTGAAACACAGCTACAGAGTCTAAGAATTACACTCAAAACTTCAAACAAAAGTCTGCTCCCATCAGAAATAAATTTCAGAAAGATGAGTTAACAAAAGAAACAGCCCTGGTTTAAATAAAATTACTATAGAAAGGGACTAAACATACTGATAGATCATTAAGAACAAAATAGAAAAGGAAAAAAATATCAACATTAACATAATGAGACATACTAGCTAAATGAAACTAATGAAATGACTAGCAAATGCTACAAAACTGAAATACATGTTTGTTTTCTCTGTTCTTTGTGAAATCTAACCAGATTTTTTTTTTTTAATGTGTGATCTTTTCTGGAAAAAATAGAAGGTATTCGTAAGTTGGAAATACCAAATTTAAACACCTTTAGAAAGACACAGATGTAAGATCTTCATGTTTCTCCTAAAGAGAAAGCCCCACTCTTCAGAGAATCTTTTCTTCCCCCATGATGGTAAAGAAAACATCAACATATTAAAGAATTGCATAAAATTTGAAACACTATAAAATGTTTCACAGCCTTCTTGGCTTTTGTATTTATATAAAAAGCTTTTTTATATAAATATAAAATACAATATACTTTTTAAAAGCACTTTTAAAGACATCAAATTTTTTTAAAAAAAGGTAAAATTAAACCAGAGTGTCTGTAACCTAGAACTTACCAAGTGTGATATTTTTAACTGCATATTCAGAAATATGCTTCTAAGTAATAAGAGCCATCATGGAGTGATTCATAGCTTCATGCAAAAACATCCCACAATATAAATCTTGTTAACCTTTTGAAAATCCCCAAAAGCTCGTTACAAAGCTGCTGAATCCTGGCGTAACAAAACCTTATATTAAAGTATTTACTGTCCTTCTAAAAAGTCCATTACTTAAAAGAAATAATACACTTGAGTTAGTCGGATTTTATCATGGTCTGGCAGGCAAAGAAGTGTCAGGCAGTGATGTATGTCAAATTAAATTATCCTAGGAAAATCATTATAGAAATTCAGAAGAAATAATTTCTCAGCTGATGTTAAACAATAAACTGTTCTCCATCTGAATTAATGTCAAGTTTACAGGGTAATGAGCATTACAGTGAAAAGACTCATGAAGAAAATGTGGTACCTTTCCTATTCTATTACTTTTCTTGGAAACTACATGCAACACCCTTGGAGACATTGGTTTTCAAATGGATTTGTTGCACGAAAGCTGATTAATTTTCTTCTCCAAATGAGGGACCTGTTACAAGAAATGTTGCATATTAAATTCTACTTACTGAAAATATGCATTTATGACATTTAAATTATATTCCCCAATGTAAGCACTTAATTTTATTATAATTCCTATCTTGATCTAACTTCACAGTCATTACCAAATAGAACAGTGTGGATATTTGAGAGTAGAAGCACAATGACTGAGTTGATTATGAAACTCCCAAATAAAAGCAGAGTAAAACCCTGGCCTTACTAAAATCAGTGAAAGAACTGCTGCACTTTTCACTGGAATCACTATTACACTCTTTACATTATCTCTTCATCTGCCATTAAGGTAAAATTAATGAGATTTACTGTATTGTACAGATATTATTTTCTAGGTTTTAGAACCCATTCTTGAATTTCTTCTTCAGTTCTCACTGCAGTAAATAAAGTAAGGTGAAGATATGTCTCAGGGTTTGTCTTACATTTTGAGAGAAAATGTACAGAAAGAAGCCTTCAGAGAGAGCTATTGCCAGTGAATAGTGATGCTAAAACAGAAGCTTCATTACAGTGTTAAAACAGAAAGATCTTTTAAAATTATGTTACATACTTATTTATTCAAAAGTACTACTTTCACATTGAGAAAAGAATACTTTCCAACTTTTTTACTATTCCATTGTGCAAATGTATGCACAAGAAGGACTTGCTGTTATTGCTAAGATAGTACTAATTTTTAATATGCTGATAACTTTTTTTCTGAGATATTACTCTGTGGGCAGTAATTGCTGATGTCAACTGTAAACCTACTGATGAACAGCTGTTGTAGCCCAGAAAACCAATCATACCCTGGGCTGCATCCAAAGCAGTGTGGCCAGCAGAGCAAGGAAGGGGATTCTGCCTCTCTATTCACCTCTCCTGAAACTCCACCTGGAGCACTGCATCCAGCTCTGGAGTAGCCAGCACAGGAAAGACGTAGACCTGCTGGAGCAGGTCCAGAGGAGGGCCATCAAGATGATCACAGGAATCAAATACCTCTCTTTTGAGGAAAGCTTGAAAGAGTCGAGGCTTTTGAGCCTTGAGAAGGAAAAGCTCTGGGGAGACTTTACTGTGGCTTTTCAGTACCTAAAGGGGACCTATAAGAAAGATGGGGACAAACCTTTTAGCCCGTTGTGGTAGGACAGGGGGTAATTGTTTTAAACGGAAAGAGCATCAATGTAGATTAGACAGAAGGAAGAAGGTTTTTACAACGAGGGTGTTAAAACACTGGAATGGGTTGCCCAGAGAAGTTGTGGACATCCCATCCCTTGTACATTCACGATCAGGTTGGATGGGCATCTGAGAAACCTGATCTAGTTGAAGATGTTCCTGCTCACTGCACAGGGGTTGGACGAGATGACCTTTAAAGGTCCTTTTCAATCCAAACCATTCTGTGATTCTATAAAAGATAACCCAAATTTAATAAAAACAGGAAAGCTAAACTTTCAGATTTGCTTTGTTACACTTATATGTGTGATGCCTCATCTAAAAACTATTTATTTATTTTACCAAGCTTCACTTAATGAGAACAGAATGCATCTGTCTCAGACATAGTACTCAAAGACATATTATGTCCACCTCTTGCTCTCCTGAAGCATCCCTTTATCTCAATGTCTGGTCAATCACCTGTGCTAGGTGTAAATAAAACCGGTTAGGCAAGTCTTGACACCTAGAACTGGCAGAGTTGCAAAAGCAAACTGATAAACACTGTCTACAAAACCTGTAGGTCCAGATTTTCACTTGTCGGCTTCTTATGACATCAAGTACCCAACATTAGGTGTTCATTAACTTCATCTGTATTGCTGGGTGAACTCTGACTGCATTCTAAGAAAAAGGAAGAGTAGATTGGATTTCGTTAACTCAACACTTGCATTTCAGTCTAACTTTTTGCACGCAAATATTTTACCTGGTACATTTACTTTGCTTTTTATTTTTAATTTTATTCATTTTTAAGTAAGGGTTTCTACATTTCTGACATCCTTCCATGATACCCATAACTTTGAAATTCCCAAAATAATTTTGGCAAACTAAAACTCTGTTAAAAGTTATAAGCACAGATAATCACACCAGTATGTGTTTTCAAAGATGAGATGTCAAAATATTCAAAATATTTTTCTTATGGAAGCTGCAAATGTGGTAAAGCCTAGCTTTACTATCAAGGCCAAATTCTACAATCTCCTGTCAGAAAAACTCCTCTAGATTGCACTAGAACCTGAAGGCTTTTGGGCAGTGCCTACAGGAGGAAAATACACACTGCAGTAAAAACATAACATATGGGGAGAGAAATTATCTATCAAAAATACAGAGTAATACAGCCTGTTATTTTAGCCAACTGATTTGGTTTTGGATTAGATTCTGCTCCCATATTCCAGTGACTCAGTAACAGAATTTAAACTTCCATTTTCATTCGTTAGGAAGGGACTCTTGTCTGGCTCTGGATGGTGGTATTTATGAACTTTTTATACAGTTTGAAAGATTTTCGTTTCATCCATACCTCTTTTCACATTTACACTCATGTAGGGAATGTCATTCCTATAATCAGAAACAGAAAATGTGAACTGCTCATAATGAAAAGTGCTGGACATCTACAGCTGTACAAACAGTCATCTCCATCTCAACTTTTTTTTTTTTTGCTTGATGATTATTTTCTTTGCACATATTTGTTCTGCCCACTTCTGTCAAAACAAATGCAGAAAATATGGGTCTTTCCAATCAGGCTTTGTGTTTCACTGAGCTTAGCAGAGCTGCCCTGCCAGGGGCAAGTCCAGGGAGACAGGACTGGTTAGAGTGCTAGTGGAAAATCTCCATAAAACCACCCTCCGCAGGAAGCCACAGACATAACAGATAAGGTGAGGATAAAGTGGGTGCACTGCATTTCCTTCCTCATCTCTTGCCATCACATAGCAGAGGTTATTAACTGCTCCCTCCAAAACCACAGCAACATCAAGTCCTGTAGTAAAACACCATAAAACACAGTTTAACATGAGACAGAAGAGAGACTAACAGAGAGCAGGAAGAGACCAAGTTACATGCCAATGCTTCAAATTCTTCCAAACCAGGTATTTACCAAATGAAATCACCATGCCTAGAATGCCTGCAGGACAATGCAAAAACACTCTAGCAGGCCCTGCCAATGCAGCCTAAGGATACTAACTCCTTCCTGATCCTCATGTGGCAGTGATGCTAATCCAGACCCTGACACACCAACCAAGGGTCAATCTTCCACTCTATTCCACAAAATGCCTCAATGTCCTCTGCCTCCTTCTTATATTCATCTCCACTTCAATGGGCAGCAAAGAAACCGTAAAAAGACATACCTTTTCATATTATCAAATAATATGCCTTACTGTGAAAGCATGTATTTAAATAAAACTCTGTTTCTTCCCGTGAATTTTACCCTCTACCTCATATTCACAAAACTAAAGTCAGAAGACCATCTTTGTTGGTAAATGCAGCTGTTACACCTTGCTGGCCAATACAAAAGGATGGGAGCCTTCTAGGGAAAAGGAAAGGATATTTGATCTGCACAGGCAGTAAAAAACACCTGTTGCTTGAGCATAACACTGGGAATTCAGTCTAGTTAGTTATGATTTTTCCAATGTTGCATTTTACAAACAGATTTTTAAAAGGTCCCACTTATGCATTTGGCTCTTGAAATACACATTGACAAACAGTATCAGTAGAACATTTTCTTTGGCAAATTGATGAATACTAAAACAAATTCTGGAAGTCTGAAATCCTGTGGCCTTCCGTATGATCTCCACATAATAAGTACACCTTTCTAGACACCCTGTTCTGGGATTAGAGACATGGGGGGTTTGACACAGCTAAGTTATGTGTAGGCTTCAGATGCTTTGCAACTGGCAGGAGGGATAAGATGGCTAAGCAGGCTTAAAATGGTTAATGGTCATTTCAACTCTGGATCTTCAGCCCACCTGCAGACCTAGTCAATAATTCTCTGAACAGCACTTGTTAATCTATGTAAAATGAGTTTGACTGTCTCACTTTGAAGCTCAGGGGATATGTCCATGTTACAAACTAACTTAGGACAGGATACTCAGCAGAAACTGTTACTGTGCTGGCAGTTTCAGCTGGAATGCAGGAGTTGGTATTAGCATTTAGAACAAAACACAACCAGGTTCCAGAAGGAAAACCAAGGATGATAGGAGTTTCAACATAAAAATGTTGGGGATGATAGTACTGTGTGTCCCACATCTCTGTGCTCTGGGTAGAGGAAAGATTTCCATTCCCATTCAGAACTTGTTAAAGAAGTATTTTTCAGTAAATATTCAGCAATAATCATTCCAGACAGGCAAGAAATATTGCATGGATGCTTTTATGAAATATGATTACCTGACATACTGCTGGGAGTTATGGATATGTAATCATTCTTGTCCTTCTTCCGTCACCAATGTCAGCTGCCAAAAAAAGGAAAAAACTCCATGTAATACGTCCATAAATGCACATCTGCAGAATACCATTAACATTTAAGTAAGACGGAACATTTTGGATCTTGAATACCATGGTTCATGTTTAATGGTTTAACACATTAAATTCAAAGCACCTTGCTTAGCTGCATGAGGCAACAAATGCAAATCAAGTTCAAAACATGGTGGACTGGAGAAGCTGTGGGTAACAGGGATTTGGAAGCACAGTCAAAAAGCTGGTGTCTACTGATGTAGAAAAAAAAGTGCTTCTGCCCACTTCATGGAACACTTTCCATTATTTTTTTGCAGAAACTCCCCTAAGTCTAATATGTAACCTCAGGAGCTAGCTGGTTTTTACTTTACATTTTCTAATGATATATGCCCATTACTCTCAGGTTCAGTAAGAACAGAGGATTCAGAAATTAGAATTAAGAGACAGAATTAGAATTTCTCTGTTAGAGTTACACCAATTCTTCTTCGATTATTTGAAACCCAAAGGTCTATTGACTTTTACAAAGTTCTCAGCTGTAAATAGTAATTTTACACATTTGGTAGAAAACTAATTTATATGTACTTATTACTTAACGTTTGAACAATAACATCTTCTATTTTATTAAGGAGACAACTGCAGCTGTGAAGAACTGAATTTGTCATTTCAAAATCTTGCGCTTAATATTTATATTGTATCTCCCTTTCATATGTCCATAAACAGACACTGACATATCAACTATACTCATTTTCTGTTCAGTAGCAAAGATCAAAGCCCTGCAAGCTAATTTAGTGCCAGAAGAGAAAGTAATGGATACCAGTTACAACATCATCCTTCAGCTGTGTCAGTACTTATACCAGCCCCCACGTTTTTCACATCACAGGCAGCACGCCCTTGTTCAGCCATCCCTGCCCAAAACACAGTGCCCGGTTGGATGATCCCAGCTCGCTCCCTAGTTTAAGCATGAGCAATCCAATCCGAGGAGAGACAATCCTAAAGGCATTATTCCAGAATAGAGACAAGATCTCATTAGAATTTTTAAGTAAGAAATCCTGGGCCTAAAAGTGACCCCACTAATGCCTTTGGAAAACTAGCCTGAGAACAGAGTCACGCTCTCTGGGACATCCCCCTGTACTCAGCACTGGTGAGACCACACCTCAAATATTGTGTTCAGTTTTGGGTCCCTCACTTTAAAAAGAATATTGAGGTGCTGGGGCTTGTCCAGAGAAGGGCAACAAGGCTCGTGAAAGGTCAAGAAAACACGTCCTATGAGAAAGGGCTGAGGGATGTGGGGTTGTTTGGCCTGGAGAAGAGGAGGCTCAGGGGGTACCTCATCACTCTATACAGGAAAGGAGGGTGTAGTGAGGTGGGGACTGGCCTCTTCTACTGGGACTGCAGTGAGAGGACCAAAGGAAATGGCCTTCAGTTGAGACAGAAGAGATTCAAGGTAGATATTATAAAGAAATTTATCACTGTTAGGGTGGTCAGGCATCAGAATAGGTTGCCCAGAGAGATTGTGGAGTCACCATCCCTGGAGGTGTTTAGGAGGTGTCTGGATCTGGCACTGGGTTGATGCCTTAAGGATTAGCTTTTGGATTTTTCTAACCCTGCACTGTACTAGTGTGTAATTCTGAACTCCATATTATGTGCTTCACATTCTTGTTAGACAAAACATTCTCTCTAGGCCTGGAAAACAAGGTCACTATCCTAGGCCTAAGTATAAACAAAAGTGAATTGGGAGGGGGTGAATGGGGGAATATTACTTCATTACCTGGAACTGTAATTGGACAATTAACTTCTGATAAGCAAATGTACCAAACCTATATCTGGGGGGGAAAACTCATGATCAGGGTCCGCCTTGGTTTTAGCCTAGCATCAGCAAGGCTCTGTACCAGAGGGGTATCACTCAAAGGCCTTCAATAAACTCATACTTTTATCCACTAACCTGTTCAGTCTCTATTTCAGGTACTCCCAATTTTAGGCATCAGGGTGATGTGGTTTAATGGTTTAGGGATTGCAATGGTAGTTCTCAGTTGATGGTTGGACTCGATTATCTTAAAGGTCTCTTTCAACCTTGCTGATTCTGTGATTAGGAAACACCTTTCTTTTAATGTTAGCATGGAAGTGACATAGGGGGGGGAAGTAGAACCTCTCTTAGATTGTCCCAATCACCATTTTATGGTAAGAAACTGTCCTTTGATCTTTGTTAATGAACTTTCGGATTTTACTTCTCTCCACCCATTCAGTGCCACAGCCCTGTCCGTATTTCCTCATGACCACTGTCTCCTTAACAGAGGGAGCCTTTCCCTGCCTTTTCCTTGAAACAAATATCCTCCCCCAGCAGCAGGCTGAAAGGACATCGAGCGCATCTGCTCTATTTAGGCAGGGGCCAGAATGAGAAAGCAGGACAGCGGCAGTACGGGGTAATTAATGCATCTGGGACGCAGCGCCGCCGCTTCACCTCAGCCCATCGGCCTCCCGGCCGCTCGCTCACCTGCGGCTCTGCCCAGGCTACGCACGGGGCCGGAGTGACGCCCCTCGCCTCGGGCGCCGTTTCGCGTCCCGCTACGCGGGCGGGGTGGGAGCCAGGGCCGTGCCCCGCGCCCACCGAAGGCCGGCTGCCGGCCCGGGAGGCGCAGGGAAGAGCCGCAGGGAAGCGCCGCAGGGAAAGGGGCGCCGGGAAGCGCCGCAGGGAAGCGCCGCAGGGAAGCGCGGCGGC